>VDFB02093281.1:0-15099 GCA_007258455.2 Sequoia sempervirens
AAATCCTTCACCTACTCTTCATGTCGCAAAGGATGTAAATGGAAAGAGAGGAAAGCAAAAGCAATTGTCAATGTCTTCCCAAAGTTCTATAGTATTCTGAAACATGAATTAGAACACTATGAAACATTTTGTTGGAGTGAATTACTCTTATACAAGAACTTTTGTGACATAGAAATTGACATAGGACAAACAAAAGACACAATAATAAAAAATTGGGAAAACATGAATACAAACAAATATGATGTATGGCACATTGATCGTATAATTGAAATGGAAGCTAATAGTGATGACGAAGAAGATACTTGTAATGAGGTAAACACAACAAATACATTAGAATTGAATGAATGGGAAATGCTATCACAAATGGGACTTACTAATAATGTAATTCGAGATGAACTCTAAATACTCGGTAGGCATGATTTTGATAACAACAACTAGGATCAACACAATGTGCACCCTGATTTACATGCCACTGCAAATCACTTCATAAACATCAACAAAATTTCCAACCAAAATGAAAACATAGCCACAAGAAACGATGTCCAAAATTATGAATTGTCACCAAAACAAAACCTAGCACTTACCTTAATAACCAACCACTACAAAGATCATTCCTTAAACAAACCTTTGCATATGATCATTCAAGGAACTGTAGGAACTGGAAAATCATATCTTTTTTCTTGCATAAGGGATGCACTTCAAAGTAAGCAACAACAACAAAAGAGCCCATTGATTGCTTTAGCTCCCACATGAATTGCAACATTCAACATACGAGCTTCAACTATACATTCAAAGCTTAGGATTCCAATAAAACAAATTAAACCATTGCAAGGACAAACACTGACAACATTCCAAGAAGAAATGAAACACATAAGATACATCCTCATATATGAAATGAGTTTCATAGGCCCAAATCTACTATTAAAAATAGATAGTAGACCCTCAAACACAACACAAGTGCTTTGGTGGTTTATCTATAATTCTAATAGGAGACCTCATGCAACTGCCACCTATAATGGACAAGCCCATCTATACATCACATTCCAATGCCAAACTATTATGGGAACAATTTACTACAGTAATTACATTACAAACAATGTTTTGTCAACAAGGAGCTAATCAAACTCAAACACAATTTCGTGAAACACTTAAAAACATATGTAATGTAGAACCAAAATAACAAGATTGGGAGATATTAATGACTTGTACAAACAAAGTACTTACAACTACCAAAAAAAAAAGAATTTGACAACTCAATTCACCTATTTGTAACAAATGAATTAGTCAAACTACAAAACAAAACAATGGTTAAAGAACTAAACCTTCCAGTTGCATTAAGTATTGCAACAAACACGAGATCCAAATTTGACATTGACGCACAAGATGACCAGCTTAAAAAACAACTTCTATTATGCAAAGTTCAGCAAATAATGCTAACAACAAACTTGTGGACTCAAGTAGGACTTGTAAATGGTTCCCTTGGGGAGGTAGTTGACATTGTTTACAATGTAGGCTCTAAACCACCAAATATTCCAATGTATGTAGTCATAAGAATCAATAACTACAGTGGCCCACCATGGAACCAAAATGATCCAAAAAATATACCTATAATACCTATATCACTAGGTAATCATAGGAAAATACCATTATCCATGGCATGGGAAATTACTATTCATAAATCACAAGGCCTAACCCTACAAAAAGCAACAATTGATATTGGTAAAGTTGAAAGACAAGGACTAACATTTACAGCTCTATCAAGAGTCAAATCATTAAATGGACTACGAATCCAACCAACATTCTCCTTTGAACGATACTCAAGAATGCAAAACAATCCATACACAATGATCAGGAAAAAAGAGGAGAATCACCTACAATTAATCATGCTATGAAAAAATGAGGTTTGCACTTACAAATCATATCACTTTCACATTAACAATATGTAGTTCATCCTATATCTCTTACACAATATTTTCTCGTTCACAAACAGATTCAAATAATTATTATTATGCAACTACATAAAAAAAAAAAAGTACAATTGCTCTTCTCAACCAAATTATACTTTCAAAGATAAATTTATTGGCACCACAAAATGCAAGTCAACCACAATAAAAAAACAGGTAAGCAATGTTAAAATCAAGCTATTTTTTATATTCATCTTACAAACAATAACATTGCAACTATTATAACTCCTTACCATGATACACAGTGATCATGAATAAAGAGGAAAATCACTTACAAATAATCGCACTATGAAAAAAGAGGTATGCACTTAATAAACCAATCTCTTTAAAATTAAGACTATGTAGTTCAAACTATATGTCTTAAACAATATTTTCCCGTACAAAAACTAATTCAAACAATTATTCTAATGCAGGTACACAAACAAAAACAAAAGGAATATTTTCTCTTCTCAACAAAATTATACTTTCAATGAAAAATATATTGAAGCCACAAAGTGCAAGTTAGCCACAATCAAATAATAGGTAAGCAAAACCCAAATCAATCTATTTTTGATGTTCATTTTGCAAACATTAACATTCAAACAATTATTCTTATGCAGGAACACAATAAAAAAAATAGTATAATAGCTCTTCTCAACCAAATACCCACCTCACTTGGACAACTCTCCAACCTCCACTTCCTGTAAGTCACCATTCTCCTACGCTTTTATTGTTAGATCTTAAATGTATTTTAGAAAGTTTTCATCTTTCTCAATGCCAAAATTAACAATCATAAATGTCTTATTAAAATCTCGGTTTAAAGATACTATTATTTAGACTTTTGGTGTTGTAATACTTATCATCTTTACAGGAAATATTAATGTAACTATTCTTCTACGTTCAGTAGCCCTGTTCCAATAGGAGGATCGTTCTCAAGAATCAGATATGATAGGTAATTTATTTAATTATTTCATTTCATTGGTTGTAATTAACAAAGAAAAAAATTATCCATTGGTATCCACCTCACTTGGATTTAACTCTATCGTTGGATGTTTTATTATAGGCTAAAGTTTTAAAGGCAATCCTAGCCTTTGTGGTGGTGTTGTGCACAAGCCATGTTAAAAAATGGAATGAAATTGAGAGCTTTGCAGCTTAAATTATTGTTGATAAAACAATAAGGTTTACCTTGCAAGCTAAGGGTTGTACATTTTATCATATAACATGTAATTTTGTTCTTTAGTTTCTTCTTAGGTCAACATCTAGAAAATATTGACATTACAATCATGCAAAAGATTATTACATTACAAGCAACCATGTAGATGGCCTTGATGATAATGAGGAAATAATTTTTTTTTATTGCATCAAACAAAATCTAACTTTGATAAATGCTTCATGAATATTGTTATGATTAGAAAGATCTAGCATGAGAGGGGATGGAAAAAAACTATAATAATTGAATGCCTTTAAATACCAAGAACATAACAATAAATCATACAAATGTGTGTATACTTGGAATATAACATCTACCAAAGTAAATTGATAGTCAAAATTGTACATGATTATCAACCCCTTGTAAATAAAATTAAATCTACCATGAGTAACAAAAAAGTTTCAAACATAAGACATGCAAAATATAACTCAAAACATGTACTATAATTTGACTAAGACTAATGGAATGAAATGAACAACATTACAGGTTAAAAGATTGTTGATACAACAACAAGGTTTACCTTGTGAGACAATATAATATGTAATAATAATGCCTATTTATGTATGCAAAGTTTGGATTGTTCATGTAATAATGTTTATGTATGCAAATTTTTATGTAATAATGTTTATATTTATGTTTATGTAAATATGTAGATTGATAAATGCTCTTTACAAAGTTTCATACAAATTGAAATTTATTAAATGACAACAAAACTATCCATTAAACGGAAACACATCCAAAATCACGCTTACCAAGTTAAAGTTATATGAATAATAAATATCACAAAAAATGATACAAATCAATCTCAATTACCAAAATTTTATGAAAAATTCATGACAACATTAATTTATCATTTGCATTTAATACTTTATTTCATTATCAAAAAAATCAACATTTATCTAACATTATTTCTATCCTTATTTAATTTTCATTATTAAAAGTTTAATCTAACCACATATAACACAAACACATAAACAATAAATCAAACACTTTATTTTAATAATGTGGAACATATGTTTTCAGATGAACTTTCAAAAATTTTACATGTCAATAGATTACTATTTAATATCATTAAATTCAAAGTTACTGAAACTTTCACATTCAACTACAATTAAATTTTTATAATGGTTAATCACGAACGGTTGTTGGAGGACACGAGTGAAACACATCTATACCTAGCCAAATTATTTGTAATTAATCTACCCCAATGCGTAACCCAAAGTACAAACCTCTCATTCCGCCTAAATAAAACAGACAAAAATAAATAACAATCGGCATAATCATTGTACCTTCTTGTGATACATTTCTTTTCGTTATCTACATAAATAAAAGAAAAAAATAAAATTATCTACTCCACGGTATCTGATTCGGTGACGGGTGAGAGAACCGGTAAAGCGAGCGAATCAGATAGTCAAATCAATGAATCCCATTGTTCAGATGGGTTCCGAAGCAACAGACAAATAACACTCATTAAATAGTGGGTTCCATACACGCCAATGGTCATGATTGTATGCAAAAGTGATAAATCCATTGGTAATGATTCCATAAAATTTATTATTCAATTATTACTGGCCATTATTCAATAACATTTCTATTAATGCGATTGAAGGAAAAGTGCATTTCAAATATAGAAATGTAAGGAAAAAGTAAAAGTAGATATGAATATCATAAAAAAAATAGTTTGAATTTTATTTATAGTTTTCAAATAAAGGCTCATAAATAATTTAAAAGTGAGAACGTTGAGATAGAGAACTCTTTCTCTACTTTTTGAGGAGTCAAAGTTTATGTTCTATTCATCTCTTATGAATAGAGTGATATAAATTGATGATATTATAATATAGAATTCGTAATTTCTTTGATGATATAATTAAAAAAATGATCATTATTGACAGTAGATTTAAAGTTTTAATGGATAATCTAAAATTTTAATTAGATATATTTTTTTTACAGTTTATATTTTAATTATATAGAAATATAATATATGCAATTAATTAAATGTATTTGTTTATAACATAGAAATTAATGAAATAATTATTATTGTAAAATAGTTGGGCACAAGCTCTAACTTTTCACTCTTCTTTTCTTTCCCAATTCTTATCTAACTCTTAGATTTCTATAAACATAATTTTCATAGAAATCTAAATCAACTTGCTTCAAACTCAGAAAAAAACTATTTGAATGGAGAATCCTCATCCTCTTCTCGCTCATGTGTCCAACTCTATGGTGCCACAATGTTGTATTTGTTGATGTAGAAGCTAAAGAAATGGAGAATTTAGAATTACCAATACATAAATATGATGTACTTACATTTTCTCCTTTTGCTATTAGCAATACTCCCTTAGTGACCTTCCATGAATTCTCTATAAATTTAACTATACAACGTTCACTTCCCAGTTGTCCTAGTGAAATTAGATTTCTTCTCAAATTAGGGACATGCCTCACCTCTTTTAGCAACCATGTTTTTTCCATTTGGTAATTTTATTTGTATCTTACCCAAGCTCCAACAATTTTATACGGTTCATCATCACCCAAATAAACCTATTAAAAATCATTGTAAACATAATCTAGAAAGTATTTCTTATGGGGTGTGGCATGGAATGAAGCCCCTAAGTCTAGCACCCAAAAATCAGTAATATTATCTAATGAAAGGATCAAATAATATTACAATACATCACCTACTACATTTTCTTCCTTAATATTTTCTTGTTGTCCATCTCCTTGTTTTCATTTTCAAGGCCAACATTTATTCTTCTTGAGTGTCCTTTCTTCCCACAATGCCAACATTTTAGCCTTCCTCTGGATTTGGATTTTCCCTTTATACATTTCCCATGATTCCCTAGGCTCTTTCCTCTCTCCCTTTGTCTTCTCCTATTCCCCACAATCAAAGAAATACCTAATGTCTCACCTATGATTTTTCATTGCATTTTCTCACTAAGTATAACACCAACAACAACATCATATTTTAAATTTTTTGAACCAAAAACAAAATTACTCAAGCCATAACCAAGCTATTGTAGCTTTCTAGCAATGACCACAAAATCAAGAGATCCCTAACCTCAACATCAAAGGTTACATTTATAAAAATTGGCTGACTGGTGACCATGTTAAACTCATTTAAATGATCAACAATAGACCCACCTTCTGACATTTTCATATTAAATAAACATTTCATAAGAAATACCTTATTTGAATGAGATATTTTCATACAATTTAGCCAATATCAACATTGTTTCTTTTGATATGTTGATAGTCATTGATGCATTCAAGCACAATCGTATTGTTCCTAGTGCCTTTCTATCAAGAATCTCTCATTCTTGATCTACCATATTTGTAGGTTTCTTTATTTTTCTTCCCAACTGTAAGAAAAGATCCTTTTGATATAGATAGTCCTCCATTTGCATCTTCCATAGCTGGTAGTTTTGGCCATTGAACTTCTCAACACTAAACTTGTCTTCTACCATTGTTTCCACTCAAACCAAAACCCTTCTTTTGATTTTTTCATCCAAATAAATGTACAACTTTGATACCAATTGTTAGGAATAGGATCAAAAAGAAATATACAATAAAATGAAAGAAAAAATAAAATGTAAGATAACACAAAACATAGACACATATATATGTAGTTCACCCAATATGGGTTATATCCACGAAGAAACAACCAATCCTTCATTTATTTCATCTAGCAATATGAAGGGATACAACCTACAACACATTCATTATAAATTCTTCTCTCTATCATAATATCCTTGCAATACAATGCAATGCAATATTTGGCCATAATGCAATGCCCTCATAAAAAGGGGATCTCCTTCTAGGGAAATAAAAGCCAACATATAACCTCTACACTAGATCTATGATCTGATGATAAATGGTCCAAATTTACAATGAACAATTATATATAAAATGTGGCTTTTAGGGGCAATGCCCAAACCCCTGCTAAGGTACACATCCCTTGGATCCCCCACCAGGGATGGGCCCCTAGACCCCACAAGGGGTACCCCCCTACACTATAAATATTAACCAATAAGATTAGGCTCCATAACCAACACTAATCTATATCCATAACCCTTTTTTTTTAGATTGCATCAAATTTGTTTGCATAGTAGCATCATCATGCTAGAAATGCATGTAGTAGGGGAAGGTTTCCAAAGGAGATAATCCCCCTATTTAGATTACTAGGTTGATTTACTTGCATTGATAGCCTAATGCTAAAAGTTGGCAATGATATAAAATGATAATATAGATCTCTCAAGTAACCTAAGAGAAAGATGAAGGTTCCTAACAAATCCCTTATTTGGGCGTGGCCTAGATGGTTTGGAAGGACATAAAATCAACTAACACTATTGAAAATTGTGGATCATTCACTTTATCAACATGCATCCAATATTGAAAACATTTTGTGATGGCATGAGAGCTCACACATAGAAAATGGGGTTTCTATGTGTAGACAACTTGTAATAGGTGCCACAACAATCTTACAAATGATATAACTTTTAAGAATCTATCTTTCCATACCTTGAGAGAAGATTTGATGTTTTAAGAATAAGAAATGGTTGTAGTTGTAGGATAAATTCCAAATAAAGGATAATTTTTAACATAGTTCCATCAATTTTCAAATGTTATCTTATACCAAACATAATGAATTTCATTCTATGTTAAAATGATTGACCTACATACCTGGAAGTGTTATTCCTTAATTTGGATTTACAAGCTTAGAGAATAAAATTCACCCAAATCTCTACACTAACCTTTCACCAATAGTCTTCTCTTCCTGGCAACAATGAGAAAATATTTCTCTATCTTGGTAATGACAAATTAAATCTTTCTCCTACTCTTGGTGACAAAGAAAAATGGATAATATCTAGTGTTCCACAGGGGTACGTCCCCCCCAGAAATCTTGTTGTTTATGAGACTCAGAGACTTTAGGGAAACGTCCCTTCACCATCCCCCCATCGTCCCCCCGTTTCTCCACCACATTCGAGATGTCTCTCTTTTGAGGGCACTTTTGGACGTCCCCAAGAATTTTGGGCGTCGCCCCAAAGTGCAAGAAATTTATAGGAATCCCCTTAAAAATGCAATAAAAAATTATCTTTAAAAAAAAACAAAAGTGAAACTTATAAATTTTAAAGTATTCTTGAAAGCCTAAAAAGCTAAATCGACCATGCCTTTGACTTTTTCCTCTATTTTCATTTTATTGTTTTAGTGTTTACACAATTGAGTGTGGGGATATGAGTTTGGGTGATTGAAAGTTACAGGTAT
This sequence comes from Sequoia sempervirens, assembly GCA_007258455.2. Lineage (NCBI taxonomy): Eukaryota > Viridiplantae > Streptophyta > Pinopsida > Cupressales > Cupressaceae > Sequoia > Sequoia sempervirens. The sequence goes on from VDFB02093281.1 coordinate 8,413, forward strand.
GAGGGGTTTTTTTGTTTCATTTAAATGTTTATGCTTTGTTGGATGTCCATACCTATCCAAAGCTCCTATTCATGTTGCACTTGCAGCCACATAGGCAAGGAGCAGTCGAACCCTAAAAAATTGCAAGCACGGGAAATGCATGTAAATTGTCAAACTAAATGCCTCAAAGAGATATCATCATACTATATTCATTTTGATTTTCAATGTTCACTAGTTCAATGAAATCATTGCAATGTGTTTAAACTTTAAACTTTACTTATTCATTAGGCTTCTACAGTTATACATCTTTTTATATCTAATTTTTCAAGTACTATATGTATTTCAGTACACCACTCCTCCACCCACCCGTCGTCATCCCCTCACTACCCCCGCATCCCTAAAAAGCATCCCTTGTCATCCCCCCATCCCTGTCCCCAAAACTTCGTGGAACACTGATAATATCAAAAGATGGATACTATTAATATATGAGAATGAAGAATGATGGTTACTTCCACAATGACTCATTATATTGTTACCTTTCCCATGTTCACGCTCAAGTGGTAGTACAAGAGTAGTTTTAACAACGAGACATGGGAAGATCTCCAAGTCTTCACTGGTGACATAGGAATATTCTTTCATATTCTCCTTGACATTTCACCGACATAGAGGTTTCACTCCAAAATTTTCTCCATTTAAATTCCATGACTTTGAGCATACTTAGGAATTGGTCAGCAATTAAATTAAACATACATGTTATTCTCCTTTTAATTGTCATGGATATGAGTTAGTTGGAAAATAGATTTAAACATGTTTCATTTACATTTATTATCATTATTTTAATTCATTTTTAATTTGTTGTGCTATTTATTTTAATCAATGATTAATTATTGTCAAAGTAGAAATATATAAATATTAAAATATGCAAAATACTTAGGGGGTGATCCCACAATAGTGGTTTACAATTTTTGGCCAAACTAGACATTGAAATTATTATTTTTAACTAAATATTCACATTAGGGCACCTATAGTGGCTAAACCATGAGAAATTTGAAGATGATGCAAACTAGAGTCTCATCACATTTTGTCTATGGATTCCAAAAATATTTTTTTCAAAATTTTTGGAATTAGATTGCACTTATTTTTCCATCTCCCACGAAAATTGGTTTTTTTCATAAAACACCATTTTTAAAACTAATGCACACTATATAACGCATAACTTTTTTTCCATAAAGGATAAAATTCTAATTCTTTCGAATTTAGATTTGTAACTCTGATATCTAGTACTTCCACTTGGTTAGATAGTTTTTTATTGTATATTTTTTCTTTAGTCAAGTTTCAAAGTCAAACCAATTACAATTCAAACATAGCGTGATTGCATAACGCGTAAATTTTTTGTATATATCAAAATTCAAAATTTTTTTGTTGGATCAAGGACTTCAATATCTGGTGCACTCATATTTTTCAAAAAAAAATTGATAATCTGCTATTTTTCCACATGTGCAAAACAGAGACCTTCATTTTCAATGAACACCTACATTTAATAAAATTAAAATAACAAATACATAATCAAACCAAAACATATTAAAATTATATTTGAGTTGGATAGCTTGTTCCAAGGAATACTTGATTCCAATTGGGTTTGTGAAGATTCCTCCATTTTCATCCTCAACCCGAGCTTCAAAGCATAAAAATTTAGGTTTTTTTTGTGTTTTAGAGGGAGAATGAGGAATAAGGGGGGTTCGAGTGAGTTTTCCCAAACCCTAGTTCGAGCGAACCACCCTCAATATACATTTCTTTTTGTTATTTTGGGCAGGAAATGTGGGTCCAGTAATTAATGGGTTCGCTCGAACCCTAGTTTGGGTGAACCCCTTTTGGGTTCAATCAAACTTGTAAGTTCATTCAAACCCCTAAAACCAATTTTTTTGCCATGGGGTCATTTTTTCTCAATTTTCCTTCCTCCATCAAATTGTAAACCACTATTTTTGCTTCACCATAGGGTGACATTAGGAAAATATTGTGACTATGTCATCTAACTATCTTCAATTAAAATCATTTAGATGGAGCTCCTCAAGGCTTAAATCATTAAATTTTCTAAATAAAACATATGTGATTTCAAGAAAAATCAAGATGTCCCAAAAGTGGGATACACTATTATAGCAACACCTAGTAGTGATGAAACCTAAGCCCATAATCTGTAATGAAAGATGCATATTACCAATTATGGAATCCATAACTAAAGAGATAAATAAAATAGAATCATATGAAGTCATTAGAGCATGGAAATTGACTAATATCATCGAGGATCACAAACTGATGTGATTTCCCAAAATTAATCAAGTGCTACTCATATGACATATTTTTTCCTATTAAAAGAATTGCATAGGAATACCTTCACTTTGGACATCTATTTATTCAATCGTTAAAGGATTTGAGTATATTTCATATATCCAATACATTACATACAATTAGTGCAACCATAATTTACATCCTTAAAAAAGAGAATATCACAAAGAGAGAAAAACCTTATTACTTCTTGTTATACATCTACAAATGGAATCATAGATATTTGAAATTACAAATGGTGATGTGTGTGGAGAAAAGTAACAAGCTTCAAATAATAACCTTCAATAAGCACATCTTCAACCCATAGAATCTAGCCTAACCATCCTTAGCCTCTAGTTAAATGAAGAGGGCCAAATGCTTATAGGCATGCAATTTTACCAAACCCTTGTGCTCAAAATTGTTTGCTAGCCTATACACTAAAATCCAAGGTTAGCTTGTAAAGTAAGAAGTTTTTCATTGGTCTCATGTGAGTTTTTATGAATATCATGTTTGAATTGTGGATTATCTCTTTTATAGAACACATTGAAAGGAATATTGAACCTGTCCAATTCCATATGGCAACTAAAAGAGAATGCTAGTTCTTAAGGCCTAACATCACAAGGAAAATGAAGATGAAGAAGACAATAGATGCCATATTTGGACCAACTTGGAGGAGGTGCATCCTTGAGCCATGTTTTACCATTTCAAATAACTACTCACTTTCCTTACTTCCTAGCTTGAACCATGTTTGATTTTTTATCTTTCAACTCTTTATGGTGAATTATATGATGTCTTCTCTAAAATAGTTCAGGATTGTTTTTGCACATCTTTTAGAACTTGTGATTCAATGACCAAGAGTTAGTTTCATTTGATATGTTGTCCTTCTTCTATATTTCTTAGTGATCAAGGCATGCCATGCTTTGAGGGCTTATTGTTTCCAAATCATATGGAATGTTCATATACACCATTATATACTTACCTAATAGTCCCATGTCACTATTCACTACTTTAAAAAAAATGTAAACCTCATAGAAAATTATTTTGAAAATCATGTATAATATAGAACTAAAATAATGAAACAACTAAATTTAGAAATCATAAATTCAATTGTGATAAAAAAATAAAAACCAAATGTAACACATTTTTCTTTGTTCTTTTTCTATGTTTCCAAAATCTACGTAAAAAGCATATTACTAAACATTTAAAATGAAAAAAAATTAAAAATTAAAAAAAAGCCTCCTTCATGTAAAAATGACACATTTTAAAAAATGAAAAAGGCAAAATTAAAAAAAATAACCCTCATGCTAAAATGGAAAAAGATTGCATCCCATCGGGATGAACTTTGAAGATTGATAGATTATTAGGGTTTCATCATGCGGGTTTCTACCGGTTTTATTGTTATTGAAAAGGGTGAAGATCCCTCTCACAGTTGTGTTTGGGTTCTTACAATCATCCATGGTCAACTCATTGGATTTTGTTTTATTTATGCTTCCAATTTTTCTAAGGAGCGAATCCAACTTTGGGACTGGATGGCCAATAATTTACCAAATGTAGGTTGGATATTAGGTGGTGACTTTAACATGGTTGAACATTCTCAAGATTGCAACTGGAATAAACCATTAAATCTCAACAAAGATGAATTTGACAATTGGCTATTTTGTTGTAACTCCTTAGGGCTGGTTGATCCCATCCATGATAAAATTGCTAGTCATTCAAAATTTTGGTATACCTGGTCCAACTGTAGAATGGGGGGAGAGAGAAAATTAAGTAGGCTTGACATATTTTATGCTTCTCCCAACCTTGCCTTGGTCCATGATCCTTTGGGCTTGTATGTTCAGGTAGATTATTCTTCTACCCTTTCGGATCACTATCCCATTGTTTGCAGCATTTTCCTAGCCCAAAACTCAAGTATTAGTACTCTCTCCATTTAAAAAATCTCATTTGTTTAGCTGCCCTAGATTTGGAATTCTCTTCCTAAGCCCACTGAAGGACAATCATGGATTGATTGGTGGTGTGTTGCTATTACTTAGTGCACTAATTTCCTTCGATCTTTTGACAAACAAATCGCCTAGCAAAGAAAACGTAAGGAAAAATATCTCCAAGGGAAACTTATGCATGTTAGAACACGTCTCAATGTTGATCCTTCCAATGTTAGGTTGCAAACTTCTATTGTTGCAACAAAAGCTCATCTTCACAAACTTGATAATTACAAAGGACAAGGGGCTAAAGTTAGATCCAGGTTACATTGGATAAAAGAAGGCAGCAAGGGCACTAAATATTTCTTTAATTATCTCAATTACAAACACAAAAAAGAAAGGATTGGTGCTATAAGGGATGAATCTGATATTCTTCACTCTGATCCTACTGAAATTTGCAATTTATTCAAACAATTTTATGCAACTCTTTTCAAGGATTATCAATTGCAAGATATTCAAGATTTCCTTGAGGATATGGTTAGAGGGTATATTCCTACCCGAATAGATGTTGATTATCGTCGTTATCTTGATAGAACTCTTTCTCTACAAGAGTTGGAAAATGATATCTTCTCTATGGCACCTTAAAAAATCCCAGGCAGTGATGGGCTCCCTATGGAATTTTATCATTCTATGTGGCAACACATTAAAGAACATTTTTACTCCTTATACCTGGAGGCTTTTGAGAAAGGATCTTTAGGTCCCATAATTAATGGTGGCATAATCAAGCTTCTTCCCAAAGGAAAAAAGGAGGATACAGTCTCTAGTTGGCGTCCCATCACATTACTTAATACCTCCTATAAAATCATAGCAAAAGCCCTTGCTATTCGGGTTAAACCAATGGTGCAAGCAATTGTTCGAGCTGAACAAACTAGTTTTATTATAGGCAGATATATTCTTGATAATCTGATTTTAGCTTAGGAAACTTGTGAATGGGCTCAACAAACTTGTCAAAATGCTATGCTTATCAAACTTGATTTTGATAAAGCTTATGATCGGATTCAATGGGATTTTATCCTTAGCATGCTTCAATGGTTGGGGTTCGGTCCTAAAATTTGAGCTCATGTTCGAATGTTGTTTCAAGATGCTAATGCTCAGATTATTATCAATAATATGATGACTAAACCCTTCCCTTTACAAAGATGCATCCAACAAGGATGTCCCTTAGCTCTCCATATCTCTATTTGCTTACAGCTGATGCTTTGGGTTATATGCTTCAAAATGCATCCAAAATGAAGATCGTATCTAGAATTTCCATCGCTCAAAATAATGTTGTTATTAACTTTCATTACACTGATGACAGCTTGTTATTTTTACAAAATTCTGAAAAAGACATCTCTAATACAATGGACATTTTGGAACCGTATTGTGTTGTTTCTGGGTCTAAGATTGCTCATGAAAAAATAGAATTTTTGATGATCCAAGCTGGACCTATCCCTCATTGGATACCACAGGAATGGAAGAAGATTAAACACGAGGAAATCATGAGATATCTTGGGATTCCTTTTGGTTTTAGGGTTTCTCTCTCCGATAAGTGGAGTTGGTATCTTAACAAAGTCAAAACTAAACTCTTCAACTGAGGAAATAAATTCCTATCTCTAGTTTGCAAAATTCAAGTGGCTAAGAAAATTTTTTTTGACCACTCATGTTTACTACTCATCTTATTGGATGCCTTCAAATAAAGGTTATGAGGACTTAGTTAAAATCATTCAATGATTTTTATGGACCAAATGGAATGGTAATATTGGTTTTATTGCCACCTCTTGGGATCAATGCATTCGACCCAAACACAAAGGAGGCTTGGGGTTAATAGACCCAAAAACACAAGGGATATGTTTAGCCACTAAATGGATAATTAGAGCTATTACAGGTGATGAAACTTGGAAAATCCTTATTTGGAACATGATTTGTCTTTCCTTGGTTAAAGGCAAATGGTAGGTTGTGGGCTGGTTAGATAAAATCATTCATGCCTCATTTTTCTCAATTAAAACATCACCCCCTTTTCAATCAATTTGGAAGGCTTGGCAAATCACTAGTCATTTTTTAAAATGGAGAGATGCATCACTTCAACATGGGTTCAACTTCTCATCTTCATCTATCTGGTGGAATAAACATATTATATACCAAGGGCAACCTCTTGCCTTAAGTTTTCCAAAGCAGTCTTATTTTTTGTATAAAAAAGGAATCATCAAGGTGGGAGAGCTCTGGGATTTCAGTACTTTGAATTGGTTACCATAGCCTGTAGTGCAAACTCAATTCAATCTGAACAGCAAATATAAAACATTTATGATCTTTGTACAGCCATTGGTTCCATTGGAACTCTCCATGTAACTATGTACTCCTATTCAATGTAACTTCTTCAAAGATTGGCTTTGGTTATCGACTCATCGCTTCTTATTTTTTCCTAAAAGAT
>VDFB02093282.1:0-61684 GCA_007258455.2 Sequoia sempervirens
ACTCCTCTTTGTGGTCTAATGTGATGCATTGCATCCCCTAAGTTCTGAATATACAATTCTTTGATTAGTCTTCTTTTGGAGACATTATACACAATGTTCCCTAAGTGACTAACCTTGCATAAACTAAACAAGACTCCTTTGAACATATTACACATGACAATTTTACATATTGCATGCCTGTGGAGTTGTCTTATTTTTTTTTCCACCTTGCATAATACAACTTGCATGCCTATGGTGCCATCCTATTTTACTTATAAAACTTAAACCAACATTTTCATTTTCTTTGGCTTTGTGGTGCCTTGTTAAAGTTATCAAACAAGTATAGCTCTAGTATGATTGAGCGGGAAGCCCAACTAGTGGCATGACTTTTCCCCATAGCCAGCTTTTTGCATGTTTGTGAATGCATACCAACTAGCGTATGTATCTTACTTCTTGGGCTTTCTCACTCTGCAAACAACTAGTTATGTGGCCCCAAAGTGAGTAAACATTCTCTTTTTCAAAAAATCAGCCTATATCTCTTTTCACAACTAGTTGGATTGATGATCAAAGCTTCATTTCAACACTTGTGTGTGTTCCTTTATTCTTATGTTTATTTTGTCATGTGATCTTCATCTTGGGGGCTTGATCATCCTCCTTGTTTTTTGTATTCCATCTTGCTAACATAAGTGCATCTGAACCCTCTTCTCGATGTTCATGGATACTTTAGTGTGAGGAAGAAATTTTCTCTTACTAAAGTGGGGGATAAATGTACCATTGAAAAATGGACCCTTCCCATTTTCATAGTATTTTAGGTCTTGTTTCATAGTGTTGGAACTATGTTTCTTTGATTTTATGATGTATCTTGGCTTGAACATGTTTATTTTGGTGCAAAAATTCAAAGAACAATGTCTTGTGAAGGTGTTGTGAAGTGTTGTAAGACATTTTTACATTCTTCTAGACTCTATTTAATGCAATTCACCTAAAAACTACATTTTCATTCATCAACAATTCTTATTTTGAAGTGTTGTAAAGTCTTGTATCAAGATTTCATGCTTTTCTAGGCATATTTTCACTATTTACATGCTTCTCATGGTTTATTTTATCTCTTTATGCCCTCATATGCTTATATTAAGTGTATTTTTGGGTCATATACCAACAAACAACATTAAACATAAAAAATTTCCCAACACTTGGTTTTAGGTCCCAGGTGGAACTCATTCACCAAGGGTGGCGAATGAGTCCTCCTTGGCCCCAAATTCAAAATCTTTCAAAATTTCTTTTGGGATTTTACTCAAATTCACTTCATGTTGCCCTGTAATGAGGTATGAATGGATACTAAGGCACAAGATTTGTATAAATATGTGATTTTAACCTCATTTTACATCTTTTCATTCAAGTAGTCAATATCCTAACATATTCAAGCAATCTTCAAGCACTCAAGCATTTTTCATCATTAATTCAAGCACTTTCAAGCACTTTGAAGTAGCCATTGACATCACTTTAGATATTCATATTCAAGGATGTGGTAAGTTTTTAGTACTTGCATGTTATTCATTTATCATTTCTTTTTACATGTCATTCATTTCTATTGGGTTTGATTACTAAAGTGGGGTTTGACCAAGGCAAACCCCTATTCACTAACCCCCCAACATTTTTCCCCTTTGTGCATGTGTATTTGCAGCTTTGTTTTGTAGATTTAATAGGTTTAAAGGTGTTGAAAAGTGGAATTCAATTCAACTAGACTCTTCAAGTCAACTTATCATCCTTTTAATCATTTTGAGTGTTTTCAACCCATTTTCTAAAGAGTTGACCTCGACAACCTAACATTCAGTCATTACCAGATCCAGAGTAGTAGTGTTGTCTTCTAATTTTCAAAAATTATTGGGGAGGATTGATTCACTAGTGTTGTCAAATGAGTCCCACTTGAAATCTAAAAATCTGTATTTTTTCATAAATCAACTCTTGGCTATCAAAAATTAGTTCTCGACACTTTTTAAATAGTAGGACATATTCGCGACCCTTGGAAAATGAGTCCCCATTGTGAAAAATTAAAAAAAATTGATTAGCATTCCAAAAACTTGAGAAAGCTCACACAACTTCTAGGTGCACTCAAATTTTTCCCTGTACCTTTTGTTCTACATATTTCTTTCAATTTCTTCATATTTCATAGTTGTTATCATATCACACTATGTTTTCAAACATAGCTTAAATTGCACTTTTGCATCCATTTTAGATCATTTTATTCAGTTATTTGCATTTAGTTTAGTTCATTTACATATCATCACATTTCATTTATCCTAATTTAAGTGTTACATAAACATTTTGGACCCAAATCTCTCTCTTTCTAGGTGAAAAATCTTAGGAAGAGAGCAAGCATATAAGGTCCCAAAATCTATGTTTCACTGATAAAGCCATCTAATAAGAAAAAATATGCAAAATCAAGTAAAGATAAATCAAAAGTAAGACCCAAAGGTGCATTTTCCTCTATATAAAAACCAAGGATTAATCTGGTCATTGATGATGAAGGAGTAATAGAAAATGTTGGTACACAGACCTAGTCTGCATCTCAAATAGTTGCATCACTATTTACCTCACCTCCCTTAGTTAACATGGCTACTATGAAGCAAGCACTAGGAGGAACTCCTATGGCTTTAGATGAAATTTTTTAGGCATATGAAGCTAGAATTAAAGAATAGATGAATAAATGGGGTGCTTTAGATGAATAGATGATAGAGGAAATTCTAGATATAGGGTATAATCCAATAAATTTTGAAGAAGAAGAATTCATACAAGGAACACTCACCTCATAAGTAGTGAACCCTAACATCCTTGAGATGGGAGCATGGGAGACTGTAGAGCAGGATCCTATTGATGAAATGATTATTGAAGATACTTTTAATTCATAGAACTCACTTGGGAATGTTTTAAATGTTAATGAATAGTTGCAAGTATTTGAAGAATTAGAGAAATACCATGTTGAGGTTGAGACTGAGAAAGAAGAAGCTACAAAATTTTTAGGTGATGGAGTTGAAAGTGAAGAAGACCCTGATGTAATAGAGAATAAAGAAAGTAATGTCAAGGAAGTTGATATTGAATATCTGGATAGAAAGGAAAATATAAGTCTTCAAATAGAGGAGATGGTGCCAAATCTATTCCAAAAATTATTGAAGAAATTCCTATTTCAAAGGACATGAAAAATAGAACTGAAGAAGTAAGAGAAGAGGTTCCTAAATCAAGTGGAAACTAGTAACAAATAAATGTTATAGAGGTAGAGAAAGATGACAATGCACCTGATTGGTTGATTAAGGAATTGGCTTCCCCAATGGAAGTAGAAGTATTGCTTCTGGATCTTAATAGTTTCATACAAGAAGTAGATACTCTTAAGCCTAGGTGCAGAGCTAAAGAAAAAAATGTCATACCGAGAAATGAAAATGGTGATAGAACCTTCCATATAGCTCCTCCAACAACCGAAAAAAATAGACATGAAATAATGGCTAAGGAATACAAGATAACAAGTATTAATCTTGGAAACTCATCTTGGAGGCAAGAGTTAGAAGAAATAAAGATGACTTTGGATGCTACTATTGCTATATTATAGAAATATAAAAAGAAGAAGAGAGAATTGAAAGAACATGTTGCTACCTTGGAGCATTTTATAATTGTCTAGTCAAGCACGGAGTGAATTTCCCCAACATCTAGTACTAATGTCACAAGAGTAGGAGGATGAAATTACAATAGTTCACCACAAAATGAATGTATTTGAAGAATGGATTGAGTATTGGATAAAGCGAGGGGAAGAATTCATTATAGATGCAATAGGGAAACATAAGGAAGCATACCACTGGTCATAGAAATATAAAAGATTTGAAAGTGAATTCAGATTTCACTTGGAGCAGGTTAATGAAGAAAGGAAAAATATTAAAATTATCATACAAACAGATATCTAGAATTAATATAATGAAATGTAGTCTCAAAACAAGAACTTCCATTACTAGAAAAATGGAAGAAACAATTGAAATGGAAAGGTGACATGTTGATGCAATGTATTGAATGATTTGAAAAGGTCACCATGGAATGTAGAAAATTGCTTGATGAATATCATGATTTTATTGAAATGTTAACATGTCAAGGTTCTGATCCCAAAACATTAGGATAGGCGGGTAAAGAAGATAAAGCCTTCAAGTAATGGACTGAACTTGAATAAACAAAGACCCTGATCAGTTATTAACTTGGGAGGTCATTAATGAAATCATATAGTGTAGGGACACTATAGCCAAATATGAAATAGACAGAGTGTGGAGGAATGATATTGTACTCTAGGTATTGAAAGAATACACTAGGCTCAAATTCACATGGAAGGTAGTATAAGGGATTTCAAAAGATCATATGCATCAAACATTGAATGCTTTCTGAGAATACCAATTGAAGAAAGGAAAAGAAGAGATCTTGGATTCTAAGCCCTAAATGATGAAAAGGAAGAACTAGATATTGGACACTCAAGGCGTGGCAAAGATACTTGTTTTTTTTGCAATTTTGAGTATTGTAGGTTGATCTTGATCCTGATAGATGTTCTCTATTCTATTATTTTGAAGGATGTCGATAATCTTGATATATCCAAAGTATTGTGTACCAAAGTAACGAGTGAAAATTGTTGTTGCTAACAAAGTCAAAGCTTTGACTTCATCTAGAATATTTTGATGAAAGTTGGCATATACTACATGCTACATTTTAATTTGTTATTTGTGATTCTCTAGGACTTTAAGTCAAACTCTTGGGGCCTTGTTCCTATAAAAGGTCATTTACTACTTTATTTTTATATTAAGCTCAATATTTATGGATGTTGGAAGAGCCAAAAATTCTTTAAGTTTTGTTCTTTATTCCTATTTTATGAATCATTTCGGTGTAAAACATTGTATGAATGTAGACATTACTCAATATCAAAGCCAATTTGGTAGCTACCTATCTCATGAATCTTTTGTAGCTAGTTTTGTTAGTTTAGCCAAACAAGATTGTGTCCTGCACTATTTAAAGGTGCATCCAGAACCTACTCAGTGTCAAAACAAAAATCCTTCTCTTTAAAAGCTTGATTCATTTTATATGTGGTTGTGAAGCAATCTGGTGAAGTATAAAGTGGTTTTCTTTGATTTGGTTGATTCTTTGGGACATGCATGGAGAATAACCTGGAGAAATTTTAATTTTTGGTATTTTTTATTCTTTATTCTAGAATAGATGTTTAAATTCATGAAAATGTTAAATAAAAAAATAGGTATATGGATGAAAATTTATTAAAAATATATCATTTCATATGAAATTATTGAATGCATAATGCTAAATCTACTAAAGTGATAGCAAAGAATTTATTGATTTTCATGAAATATTATTTCATATCTTTCAATTTCATGATGTTATTTTTATGAATGAATTAGGAATATTGTGTAAAACACTTATGATTCTTAAGAAAACTAGAAATGAGTGTATTCCCTTTGAGATTAACAACAATATCACATCATACCCTGGAGTGAACCTAGTACAATCATGACCACATTATAAAAACTTGGAATTGAATTGAACCCAACCTTTTCCTGTTAAGACATATTCCCCTTTTAGATTGTCTTTGTTCCATATCTTTCAAGAAGGATATGCTCTTTGTGGTTTATTTGTGAAGAATTTATTCAACTTGTTGTTGTGAGTAAAATCATCGTCAACAGGAACTAGTGCTAGAAGGAGGCCTTATTTTTGTATATTTAGGCTATGTTAGGTTCTAAACTAGATTTCCATAGACTCACTAGATCTTGATCTGGTGTTCCTCATGTGACTTTAGTCGAGCTTACTGTTCGAACATCATCTAGACCTCAAAAGTCTAGAAGTGTAAGTGCACGTTCGAAGAATCCAACTATTTTTATACCACCACCCCCTAGTAATGGCATTCTTTAACATAGTAACTAATTCAATTTATCATGTACAATTATTTATTAAAAAAATCCTAATAAGTTGTGTGTCCTAAATATTATCTTCATATAGATGTGGAATAACATATTAGTATCTTTAAGGATACATTCTTTAGAGCAAGGATTCAACGTGAAGTTGTCATAGGTAGGTTGTTCCCATACACCTTTGGTGATGAAATTTAGCAATGGTATATAAACCTACCCCACAATTCTTTCAAATCATGGTAGGACATGGAAATTCAATTCTTAGCTACATTTAGAACACCAACTAGCCCTGCTTTGTTATATCATAAATTTTCTCAAATCAAGAGGTTGGAAGGAGAACCTATAAATACTTTTAATGATGGGTTCCAAAAGGCTTATTCTAGGTTTCAAACACCTTAAGTAGTGGATAATTTTTTTGCTATCACAATTTATTATATAGTAGTAGATCCTTTAACTACTATGTTTTTGAAGTGAAGGGAAAATCCTTCTACTACTTTACTAGAAGCCTATGTTGAACATGTGAGTGTAAATTTAGAAATGAAACATCTCAGAAATGGATCATTTGCAAATGGCAGAAATAGATTGAATAATTACCCTACTCCAAACATAAATGGAGTCCCTCTAAGTAATCCTATAGCTCCCAAATTTTATCCTTTAGTCATCCAGAATGGGACATTTCCTCATAATACTTTCTTTCAACCAAGAAGTAGTCAAGCTTTAGTCCCTCACCTTGGTCCAACTATCACAGAGCTACGTTCTAACAAAAAAAAAATTCTCACAAACTCAAGAAAATAAAAACATCAAGATTTCAAAGAAAGGCGAAGACATGAAAGAAATTACAACTCAACTTAAAATATTAACCACAAAAGTTAAAAAATCAATAAATCAAAACTTTATGCTCAAAATAACAATCAAAATTTACAATATTGGATGTATAAAGCTCCTAGACCATCTAGACCTTGGAATACACAACCTAATAATGGAGTGTCAAAACCTTTAGATAACATTGATTCCATTGATGAAAGATCCACATCAAAAGTGAATTTAGCATATCTTGTGATGAATAATTGGTGTAGAATTCATAATACGAATTCTCATGCTGAAGTAGATTGTTCATAGTTTAAAATTGTTTCAGACATTTTTCTAGCTGCTACACATTATAATGAGCATTGTGACTCTCATCCTCCTAAGGTAAATAAGTTAGTCCTGATAGGATATGACTCTCCTTTAGTCCTTGAAAGTTATGAATGTGTCAGATCACCTGTTGTCATCACAAGTCACACTCATGAATATGAGGGAGATAGTTACAAAATTTGACTTTGGAAACACATACTTTTCCCTATCAAGATGAGAATGAACCTTAAGAAGAAATTGATGAAATTCATGCTTTTCAAGAGTATTAGAAATCACATAATTACAACTTGAGAAGTAACACCAATGGTGGAAGTATATTCAATGGGTCATTTAATGACATCGATCCTGCCTAATAACTTTAATACTCCACTTGATGATAAATCAAGCAATAACCCAAGGTTACCCAAGGTAACCTCTCATTATAATTCATCAAACATTTCAAAAAATGAAAAGATAGATTTTGTAGACCAAAACAATTTGACTAATTATTTAGGAGAAGAAATCAAAAAGGTAAAGATTAGCCTTTCTTTATCAAAATTTCTCAAAACACCTATGATCAATATAAAGCTTTCTTAAATAATCTAGAAGATCCTCCAAAAGAAGGAAAGTTTAAGGACACTCAGGTGAAAGATAGTTAGGCTAAAAAAAATATAAGAAAATCATTCCCATAGAAGATGCGCAAGTAGTCTTTTATAAAGGAAAATTATAGTCTCCACCTGTTTTACTCACCTTGAGAATATTTGGTAAAAATATTCATAATTTTTTAGTAGACTTTAGAGTGTCTACTAATGTAATGCCTTTGTTCATATGCCAAATGCTAGGATTAACTCCAACAAGTTCTTTAAAGAAGGTTACTCAACTCGATAAAAAAAAAATGTAGTCAAAGAGTTGACTAATATTCACATGCAATTATCGTCATACCCTAGAACTCAATATTACATAGACATTCAAGTTATTGAGATACTTGACACTTATGGTATGCTATTGAGAAGAGATTAGTCTAAAACCCTGAATGGATATATGGCTACTGATTTCTCACATATGTGGTTACCATGGAAGGGAGTCTCTAACCAAATCAGAATTGAAAGAGAATTGCACATGAAATACATGATTACTGATTATAATCATAGAAATTAAATTATATGCATTGATGTTGGTATAAATAAAGTCTTGTGCCTAGTTAATTCATTACTAGGGGACTTATTTACATGTTAGTTAAGTTTACTTAGGTCATAGGAAGGAATCTTTCTAGAAGATGTTAGTTGTCATTAGTTGTTATCTTATCCTTTGACAACTACTACATGTGAACCTAGGTAAGTGTGATTAGTTGTCTCATGTCATATGATTAAGACACTTGCCATAATCCTATGAAATATTACATCTCACCTTGTTTATATAACCAAGGGGTTTCTCATTGTAAAGAATCATCTCATATCATTGACATTGAATACAATTTATTCTTGTCATATTCTTTTTTCTTTGTTTTGTGCTTCCCATTTGGTCCATAGATCTTTGCAACCATAACCAATTCTAACAGATGTATAACCAAGTGTGTATAAAATATGAAGTTTGGGAGTTAAAATAGAAGAATTATTTACATGTGATGCTAAAAAACTTAATCAATTGACTATTAGAACATATATTTTAATTGAATCTGATTGTAGTTCTTCTAAAGAAGAGAATAGTTCTTATGATAAGTTTTAGAAGAGTTATTGTAAAAGCTCAAGAGAGTGATAAAATCAAAATCTAACTAAAAATATTTTTGTTTCAGGATTGGTGTAGGTTACATAATGTTGTACACTCAGAAAACAACTCTATGATGTGTCTAGAGATAATTCATAGAATCAAGAACTAGTACTGTCCAAACCATGATAAAATACCTAAATTAGGAATGCATAAAGATAGAGTTCATGTTTTTGAAAAGGAAAAAACAGGTTTTACAGGGACCTGAAACCACAGAGTTTAAACAACAAGAGATAGACAGAGAAAGTACAAACAACCAGACAGCTGTCCCAAAGAAGGAAAAGACAGCAACAAAAGACAACAGGGCCCTAAAAAAGGACCACCCAAAAAACCAGCAAACAAAAAATTACATTACTCCAAGGTGTTAAGTAAATCCTCGGCTTCCTTTTCAACATTCTGCATGTCCTGTAACCCCTGCTTGAGAATTTGGACCATATGAGATGAAGTCGGGGTCTTCCTCTTGATGTTAGCCCTGGTATGAGTCGAAATCCCTTCACCAGCCGATCTGCTGCCTCCCCTGTCCGCATCCAAATCCACAACCAGCGATCCCTTTTGGTTTTTTTCAAGCTTTTCCACCATCGCATTGATGATGATGGTGTTATGCCTTGCAATTTTATGATTGTTAGCAACAGTAGCCCTAATGTTTTGTTCAATCTTGGACATGCTGCACTCGATGCTAGCCAATCTATCCTCCTGTAACTACTGTCTTTTCCTTAGTAATGGAGTTTCCTATTCATCATTGTCTCCATTGTTCCAACTAATTTTTTGCTTCAAATCCATGACCTTGTTGCTGAGATCAGTAACATGACCTTTCAATTTACAAACTTCTTTCTGGGTCCATTTGAGAACGGTAAAAAGGCCATCTATACTTTTTTCTGCTATACTAACCAAATCCTCAGGCTTAAGCTTATTCAAGGCAGAATTAATTTCATCCTGAATAGGGGACTCAAAATAATCATTCCCAAAATTACCAGAAGCAGGAGCACTAGGGGCTGACTCCTTACTGACCATGGGCTTGTCAGAGAGGATTTCCATAGAATTCCCTGAATACGAAACGAGTTTCATAACAGGGTTACCTTTCACACCTGGGGACAAACCAGGAGTAGAGCAACTAGGAGACGGCTAGGGATTAAGACAAGGCGGGGTGATAAAACCTGGACTAGGGCACTCATGCAGAGGTTGTCGTTTAGGACAAGACAGCGGGGCAGAGCCTTTAATGGTTTTTCGACAAGACAAGGACTGGGGAGCAATGGTATTAGGGCCAACAAGAACACAAGCTGGGGGGGCCCGGGGTTCGATCTCCCTACTACTTTATGTCTCCTCATCATCCAACTCTTCAATATCAATAGTTTTAGGCAAAGCAGGTAAATTTTGAAAATGCTCAAAAATGAGCCTAACAAGACCAGGGTGAATAATAGCATTCCTCCTAGGGTTTCTTTCCACATCATCGAGGCAATTCTTTAGAGAAGAAAATAAGTAAAAAGACAGAGATATACGAACCTTATGCCGAAAATGGTTCAGAATGGCAAAGTGGTAACCATAGACTCTGGTAAAGCGCCCATCAACCATGATATATTCCATAACAACTCTTAAAACTTTCCTCCAAATAGATTTGATGGACTCCACATCAAAGTAGCTATTAGAAACCTTCACCATCTTTGCTTTCTCCTTATCTTTTTTGGGAAATTTAATGACCGCTTCATCAGAGAATTGTCGGTCCCGGTAGAATTTGACACCCTCAATTGAAAGACCAGTTATCTCCCCTATTAAATCCTCACTCAGCTTAATGTTCCTGCCAAACAACACGATCTCTCCATTTTTCCATTTTTTAACAAAATAGTTCAGAATCCCCTCATCCGTACCATGAAGCTTTTCCATATATGGGACTAAACCCCCCTTTTCAATTCTTTCCCACGCTTTAGCATTCTTTCTGTGCTCCTAGAAATTGCTCGGCTCCACCCGTTTTCTTTCTCCACCCATAATCAGCTCACTGTCAATAAACACTAAACAGTTGCTTTGGGTCCCGTTTAGGTATTTTTTGTCAAACACCCAGAAAGTGTGCCACAGACCCTTAAAAAAGAAAATGACGTCGGTCCCATCAAATCTAATGAAATCAATGTACCTGATCTTTATCCGTTTCATTATGACTAAGATTTCCTTCTCTTCCATGCACTGAATCATAATAAATTAGTGCTTTCACTTCAAGATGAATGTAGTCATTCTTCCTCCATGTGTTTTCCCAACCCTTCCTAACCCCTTCATTAGCGAAGAAATCCGCCACCCTATTGGCTTCTCTATAGGCGTGGGAAACTTTCACTTTATCAAATTTGCTTAATAAAGTTTTCGTGTCTTCGATCCATTTTTTGATGGTCCACGAGGGGGGGTAAGCCCAAGAATACAATTTATTATATTCAAAGAATCACCCTCCAGCCAAAGATGTTTCGTGTTGATCTTGAGGGCTAGGCTGACCGCATGGAAAGCCCCAACTGCTTCCACGACATGATTAGTTTGAATTCCAATGTCCACAACAAAAGCCGCAATAAAAGCCCCTGTGTTGTCCCTTAACACACACCCACTACTAGCTTTCCCAGGGTTACCTTTAGCCGCACCATCAAAATTGGCTTTCACCCAGCCCAAAGGCAGCATAGACCAAATAGCATTATCTCTCCCACTCACTCCAGGTTTGATTATATTTGATCCAACTACTTTAGAATTCCATTTTTTGGCCATAGCAATATCAAAAGGAGACCAGAAAGCTTTCTTGAACATTTTTCCAGGAATTAAGGATAAAATTCCCTTTATAGCCCTAACAATTTTAGCAAACAAGTCCCCTTCCAACATTTCTTTATCCCTAAACACTCTATTGTTCATTTCCTTCCAAATATTCCAAGACACAAAAGGAAGAATAAAAGACCATAGCTTTCTCACAAAAGGATTTTTAGAAGGAGCTTTCCATTGAATGAAAAAATCTTCGACAGAAGCAGGAAAAATCCACACTAGATCAAGAAGCCCCAGTAATTTATCCCAAATATTCGACACAAAAGGACAATGAAGGAAAAGGTGATTAATAGTCTCGGCTTCATTCCTGCACATATAACACCTGTTTGGTAATTGAATTCCTCTTTTTCCAAGATTGTCCAAGGTGAGAATCTTATTCTGTAGCATAATCCAGTAGAAAATATTGATTTTCAGAGTCAAGTGATTAATCCAAGCCTTAGCCCACAAGGGAGGAGGCTCCTTCATACAAACCAACATAGAAGTGGCAAAGGCAACTGAAAAAATACCAGACGGATTGTCTAACCAGACAGCAGTGTCCTCCATCTAGTGTTGAGCTGGTCTAACGGCTCTGAAAGCCGATTGAATAGGGCCAAGATCCGGACTAATGGTCTTTAAATCAACCCAATCTTCGTTTCTCCAATAATCTTTAACTAAGACTCCAAATTCCTTTTTACAATCATTCATCCATTTACTAAATTTCTCTATTCTGATTAAAGGATCTTTAAAAAGCCACCTGTCTTCCCAAAACCTGACTAAATTTCCATTTTCAATCACCCATCCAATTCCCATTTCCAAAAGCTTTCTTCCTTTACCCATATCATTCCAACAAACTGACCCACAAGGTAATATAATTTCATTTAAAGACTCATAATTATTAAAATATTTAGCCTTTAAGGTATCACGCCATTCTCCATTTAAAGTAAGAGTTCTCCACAGCTGTTTAGCAAGAAGGGACATGTTCAACACTTTAATCTTCCTTAAACCCAGTCCCCCCCTTGATTTGGGTTTACAGACCAGATCCCATCCAACAAGTGGCATTCTCTTCTTGTCCTCCACTCCGGACCATAGAAACCTTTTCTGAATTTTTTCAATGGCCTCCGCATATTTAGCAGGGATTTTAAATATACTGAGAGAATAAGTAGGAAGATTTTGCAGTGAAGCCTTAAGGAGATGGACTTTTCCTGCTTGACTAAGAAGAGCTCCTTTCCAACCCGAAAGCTTCTTATTGAATTTTTCAACCAAAGAAATCCAGAACAATTCTGAAGGTTTAGAACAAAGAGGTAAGCCAAGATAGGTTGACGGAAGAGACTCAACATGGTATCCAAGGATACGAGCAAGTTTGATTTGTCTATACTCCGGAGTATTGAGGAAAAAAATGGAACTCTTGTCCCTGTTGACAACTTGTCCAGAGGCAGATTCATAAAGATTCAATTTTTTTTTAAATGTCTTAGCTTCAGTCACAGTAGATCTTCCCATAAGGATGGTGTCATCAACAAATTGCTGATGGGAACATATGAGAGGAGAAGAGGAAGGTTTTAGGCCAACTAGGGATCTTTGATCAATAAGCTTTTTAATATTTCTCCCTAAACTCTTAGCCAAGATAGTAAACAAAATAGGAGAAATAGGATCTCCCTGTCTGAGGCCTCTGGATGTCTGAAAAAACCTTGATGGTGATCCATTCACAATGACAGCAGAAGAAACTATCGAAACAAGCTGGTTCACCAGTTGAATGACTCTGTTATTAAAACCAAACTTGTCCAGAATTTTAAACAAGAAATCCCAATCAACCCGATCATAGGCTTTGGAAATGTCCAGTTTAAGAATAAACCCTTCAGTTTTCGAAGCCATTAGCGAATGTAAGTTCTCATGAACAGTAACAACAGAATCCATAATATACCTACCTGGCACAAAACCATTCTGCTGTGGAGCAATAATTTGGGGAAGCACTGAAAGCATTCTTGAAGTCAACACCTTCGAAATAATTTTGTAAATAGAATTACATAGGCTTATTGGCCGAAAAGCTTGAAACTCTGAAGCCCCAGGTTTTTTAGGAATAAGGACCACAAAAGTAGCATTCAGTTCTTTTAACAAATGTCTTGATCCAAAGAATTCCTTGACAGCGTTCACCACATCCGGCTCAACAATTTCCCAAAACACTTGGAAGAAGAATAAAGGAAAACCATCAGGTCCAAGAGCTTTATTACCATCAAAAGAGAAGACAACTTTCCTTATTTCAGCTTTGGAAGGAATAGCAGTGATTAAAGAATTTTCATTTTGACCAATCACTTGAGGTATAGCTTCAATCAAGGAATTTTGAGCTTCAGTAACAATCTCTCTATTACATGAAAGAAGGTTCTTAAAGAATAGGAATGCTTGTTCCCTGATATCATCTTCCTCCTCAAAACTAGTCCCATTATAAACAATATGAGTGATTCTGTTAGCAGCCCTGTGTTTCGAAGCAGTCAGGTGAAAAAATATGGAATTCCTATCTCCCTCAATCAACCAAGACACCCTAGATCTTTGATGCCAAAACACTTCCTCTTTAGCAATTATGTCATGCAATTGAATGAGGAGTTCATTTTCTTTTTCTCTGAAATTGTCAATGTATCCCCATTTTTGGATTTTAAATTGAATCTCCTAAATTTTGCCCTGAATTTCCATTTTGGATCCAAAAATATTCCCAAAAGCATCCTTTTTCCATCTTCGCACATTTGTTTTCACTTCCTTTAACTTTTTAGCAATCCTAAACATAGCTGTGCCAGAAACATCTATATTCCACCATCTTTGAATTTCCTCAAAAATTCGAGGATGAGAAAGCCAAAAAATTTCAAACTTGAAAGGGAAGTTCTTTTTCACCTTGGTAGGATCCACCAAAAGACAAATGGGAAAATGATCAGATCCAACCCTTGATAAGGCTCTCAAAGCACAAAAATAGTCTATAAACCATTGGCCAGAAGCAAGGGCCCTATCAAGCCTCACTTGGATCAGATCAGGCCCTAATCTCCTATTAGTCCAGGTAAAAGAAGCTCCTTGAAGGTCTAAATCAATCAAGTCATTGTTATTTATGAAGTCGGAAAGGCCATATTTACTATCCCAATTGATTTGAGAACCCCCAAATTTCTCAGCATTCAAGAGGGGAGTATTGAAATCACCCATGATCAACCAGTGTTCATTGGAAAAACATCTACAAAAACCAGATAACTCTAGCCAAAAAGAATTTCTAGCATTCTTACAATTCGGGGCATATATATTGGAAAGGACCCAGCAAAAATTGTCTCTTATGTGGGTGAATCTAGTAGCCACAACATTACCATTCTCCATTAAGGGTTCACCTTTAATAAACAACTTATTCCAGAAAGTAACTATACCTCCTGAAGCTCCCGCAGAACTATTTCCATGAAAACCACAGTTCTGAAATTTTTTAAGATTTTCTACTTTATCTTTAGGCATTTTAGTTTCTTGAATAAGAAGAATATCGGGTTTATGATCCCTAACAAAATTTTGCAAAACATCCTTTTTATGACGGCTATTCAGCCCTCTTATATTCCAAGACATAATTTTCATTTCTTACCTGGTGATTGAAGTATCTCCGGGATGGTCATTTGGATACCATCCACAATATCCTAAAGGCTACCGTGCTCCCTTTGCCATTTTTCAGATTTTCTTCCCAAGTAAGGCTTGGACATCCCACAATCGGCCTT
Source organism: Sequoia sempervirens (assembly GCA_007258455.2). Lineage (NCBI taxonomy): Eukaryota > Viridiplantae > Streptophyta > Pinopsida > Cupressales > Cupressaceae > Sequoia > Sequoia sempervirens. Next base: position 15,269 of record VDFB02093282.1, read on the forward strand.
GGCTCTAGTTCTGGTGACCATACCACTAGAAGATTCCTTCACCTTCTTTTTTTCTTTTTTGGATTTTGAATGTGAGATAACCTCCTCCCATTCAGTTTCATCTTGGCTTTCCAGTTCTCTGCCTAATTCCCCATCCTTCTCAGGTAACAGTCTCTGGTCCCAAGGGAGGGTATCCATTAAACCATTCTTGGTTTCTGGAGTATTGAGATTAGGTGTTTTCATATTCATACTTTGGATCTCATAAGTGTCCTTCACTACTTTCAGATTGGCTCCCTCCTGAGACTGAACCCCATTAGAGCAAGGGTTATTAAAAGGAACAGGGGCCGGAATTCCTATCTCCAGGGATAAACCCATAATGGGTATTTCCTCCAGCCCAGGAACACTCATACATCCATCCGACAACAGAGGAGAGGACAGAACTAAACCCGAAACTTCATTTCTGGAAGCAGCCATCTCCAGAGTTTCCCGGGCTCCCACCTCGGAAGGAAAGCCATCCTTTCTTTCCCCAGGGGGGAGAAGAAATATTTAGGATCCTTAGGAACCTGAGAGCAGGTACCTTCAGACTCAAAGCAAGCATCCTCGTTCAAGTGTTTATGAGTATCCTTCAAGTTTTGAGGAAAAGTACATCCTTCAAGATTCTCCTTCGAATTTGGAACAGGCACAAGCTTCACCTCCTCTGATTTTTTTTTCCAAACATTCTTAGGGTTGGCCGCTTTCTCCTTTTCACTTTTATTATTTAGCGGACATTTCTTAGCCCAATGCCCAGATTTTCAACATTTGAAACAAACAAAGGGTGTTGTTTCAAATTCAATAGCTTGCTTCCACACCCCTAACTTAGATTGGATGTCAATCGAGGAGGGAAGATCAAAATTTTGAGAAACCCCAACACAGATTCTAGCAAAGACCAACCGCTTTCTTGCCGCAGTCATTGAGTCAATGGACAGAAGTTTTCCAAAAGAGCTAGCAATCCCGTTGAAGATATCAGTATTCCAATACTCCAAGGGAAGACCAGGCAATCTAGCCCAGACTGGCACCATTTCAAATATTGAATCAGATAGATCTACCCTAGAAGACCATTTCTTCAGGGCCAAGGAAGACTTTCCAATAATCCAAGGACCACCACTACGAACAGCCCTAGAGTCCTCTTTACAGGAGAACTGAAAAGCAAAGAAACCTCTAGGAAGCAGCGCTACCGAAACTAGACCACTGGTTTTCCATTTATTCTTGACAAACTCCCTTACCACTTCAATATTAGGCCTAGGACCCAAAAATTTACCAACCAAAACATTCTCCATCCTAGCAATATTGTGGTCTATGATTTCATCCGGCACAGATATAGAAAACTTTCCAGACCCCAGATCAGAAAGGATACGCACAGGGGGAAAAGAATATTTTTCATTTGGCTTAAAACCAAACAAAGAAGTCCACGACTTACCTTTTTCACCCCCCTTGACCGACAAATCCACGACAACTTTGGGAACTGAGGATCCATCCTTTCCACCTGGATCCACCTGGATATTTTTGTGGATGTCCTTATCATCAGAACCCAACTTACCTTTTTCTAAACCCGAAGTGGTCTCCGCATTCGCCTGAGATTCCCTCGAACCCCCGCCTCCCACGCTGTTCGAAGATTCAAAACCTGCTTTTTCCCGCTCACTCACAGCAGTTCCTACTCCCATCATCGCTAAAATAGACTGAAAAGATTAATTTCTCTATACCTAAGAATGGTAAACTACAAGCTACATGTGATCAAGCCTACATTCTTAAATTTGATGGATCCAAATTGAAATAAGAGATTGGAATCGGAGTTGAACTTATCAACCTATAAGGTAAATCTTTTCTTGCTGCATATCGATTATAATTACAATGTACTAACAATGAGGCATAATATGAAGCCCTTATACATCACTTGATCCTAGCAATCAAGAAGAAAGTTAGAATCCTAAAAGTGTTCAATGATTTAGACAAGTTTGGAAGTAGTATATTTTTCACTACAAATAATTGTCCAATTATCGACACAAAGTATGGGACTTAATAGAAGATTTTGATGCATTCAACATTGCTCATATCCCAACAAGATTTAATCAAAGAGTCAATGCTTTGGATACTATTTACAGTACTCTAGAACCTCTAGATTCCTTTGATTTGAAGAGATTTATAGTTGAGTTGGTGTAGCTACCTTTGGTTCCCGATAATGTTACTAATTTGTAGGTGTTCAAAGATGACCAACATATATTGGAATTCATCACTAATTTCAGTATTTTTGAAGCACAAATAATTGAAGAGATAGATTGCCTTGATGGTGAAATCCAAGAAGAATAATTAGCTCAATCCAGAGATAATAATATTCTAAAAGGAATAATTGAGTTAGAATGATTATTTGACATTGATCAAATAATCAGAAAGAAAGATTTTCCTTGAAGCAATGGAGAAAAATCAAAATTACACAATTTGCACACTAAATAAAATCCTAAGAATTTTCTCATAGGAAAGGTTTGTACTAAAGAAGAGAAAAGAAATATTCCTTAGGAACTTAAAGATTATTGGAAAGTTACAGATTGGACATATGACACTTCCTTCATTACTCATAAAATACCATTAAGCCTGATGCAAAGCCTTTCTAGCAAAAATAGTGCCCTATAAATGCACTCTTAGGACCATTAATTCAAAAGGAAGTTCAAAAAAAATTATTAGCTAAAATAATCTTTCCTATTAGACATTCTACTTGGGTGGAAAATTTGGTTCCCATGAGAAAAAATAATGGAGATATATAGTTGTGTGTAGATTTTCAGAATCCTAACAAGGCATCTAAATAAGACAATTATCCACTACCCTCACTCGAAGAAGTGCTACAAATAGTCAATGACTCACAAATGATGTCCCTTTTGGATAGATTATTTGGACATAACCAAGTAATTTTAGCAAGGGAAGATCAAATGAAAAAAAAAATCACCATGAAGTGGGGAACTTTTGCTTATAGAAGGATGCCATTCAGATTGATAAATATCAGAGCTACATTCTAGAGATCCATGGATTATGCTTTTCATGAATTGATAGTAAAATGAATTATTATCTACATGGATGAAATTTTAGTATTTTTGAAAGATAGAAGAGATCATGTTCAAGATCTCAGAGCGATATTATAGAAGTGTGAAGCTTACAGAGTTTCATTAAAAACTAAAAAGTGTATTTTTAGGGTAACTGAAGGTAATTTACTAGGACACATCATTTCTGAATGAGGTATTTTGATAGACCCAATTATTATCTACATGGATGAAATTTCAGTAATTTTGAAAGATAGAAGAGATCATGTTCAAGATCTCAGAGCAATATTATAGAAGTGTGAAACTTACAGAGTTTCATTAAAACCTAGAAAGTGTATTTTTAGGGTAACTGAAGATAATTTACTAGGACACATCATTTCTGAATGAGGTATTTTGATAGACCTAGGCAGAGTGAGTGCACTACTCAAGCTATAGCCCTTGGGAAGCAAGAAATAATTGAAATCATATTTTGGTAAGATTATTTGTTATAAAAAAATTATTACTAGATTTGTTGAAATAATGAAACCACTCAATGATATGTTAAAGAAAAATCCCAGAATATAATGGACAAATGAAGCTAAGATCTCCTTCAAGAGTATCAAGACTACAATTATAGAAGGTTCAATATTGGTATGTTTGGATTATGTTAAACCTTTTTATATTTAATTCTTTGCTTCTGGTCATACTTGTGTAGCAGTACTAACATAGAAGGGAAAGAATAAAGAAGAGAAACCAATTTCTTTTATGAGTGCTCCATTCAAAAAAATAGAGATGAGATATACATATGTTGAAGAAAAAACCTTTGCGTTGGTCAAAGCGGTACACAAATTTAGACATTAAATCCTTAGGAGTATAGTCAAAGCTATTATTCTTGATTCTACCATCAAGATGTGGGTATGTGCAGGATCATGATGGGCCAAAAAGTGGCAATATAATGGATTTGTGGCTAACGACTTTTTTTAACCCAAAATTGATGAAACAAAAAGGGTTTTTAAAGGATATTCTCATCTTTCCACCAATATAAATTATGATTTACATTGAATTTAATAAGTAATAATTATTCATTTTCTGTTAAAATTGTGACTAAAGTCTTGATTGATAGACTGATTGAAAAACATCTATATCTGGGTATGTGCAGGATCATCATGGAAAAAACAGGCCCTTAAGCGGCAAAAAATTCAGAAAAAATCAGTGTTAGGCAACTTGACGTAAAAATTTGAATAAGTTATCTATATTATTTCAAAAATATGTAAGAATAGAATTTGTAGAAAATTGAATGTAGTTTCCAAACTACCAAGTTTATTTAAAAATAAATAAAATCTATTTGGTGAAAATTTGAAATTTCAATACAGTAGTACTTAAATTTTAGGGAAAAAATAAGAAGTAGGTGTCTGTCTGACCACCTAACCATAATAAATTGATAACTTTTTTTATAATATTTTATATATAAGTAGAGGACTCATGTTCGGATGTGATGCATATTTTTTTATAATTTTTTTCCAAGTAAATAATTAATTATGATTTTTTTATTACAACTTTAAAAAAATATAAAACTTGTATGTCTAACCAACTTAACATGGTCAAAACTTCATGAAATTTAATTTTTCTTTTTTTAATACTATACTATGTGAATCATAGAATGTGAAGCATGTTTTGGATTCAAAAAATGTGATACCATTTGAAAGTTATAGATGTTTTTCAATCAACCTATCGATTAGGACTTTAGTCATAATTCTAATAGAAAATAAATAATAATTATTTATTAAATTCAAATTAAATAATAATTTATATTAGTGAAAAGCTGAGAATATCATCTAAAAACCATTTTTATTTCATCAATTTTGGATTAAAGAAAAGTCGTCAGCCACATACCCTACAAATACCCATAATATTGCCACTTTTGGCCCATCATGATCCTGCACATACCCATCCTTCAAATAGTATCAATTTTTTTGAATCCAAAACATGCGTCACATTCTATACTTCGCATACTATAGGATTAAAAAATAAATAAAAATTGAATTTCATGAAGTTTTGATCAAGTTAAGGTGGTCAGACATATGCATTTTTTATATTTTTTAAAAGTTGTAATAAAAAATCATAATTAATTATTTACTTGGAAAAAACTTACAAAAAAATATGCATCAAATATAGACATGAGTCCTCTACATATATCTAAAATATTATTAAAAAAATATTATCATTTTATTGTGATTAGGGTGGTCAAACAGACACCTACTTGTTTTTTTCCCTGAAATTTAAGTACTACTGCATTGAAATTTCAGGGAAAAAAACAAGTAGGTAATTTCAAATTGCCACCAAATAGATTTTTTTGAAAAAAACAACCTAGTAATTTAGAAACTACATTCAATTTCCTACAAATTCTATTCTTACATATTTTTGAAATAATATAGATAACTTCTCCAAATTTTTACGTCAAGTTGTCTAACTCTAATTTTTCTAATTTTTTTGCCACTTAAGGGTCTATTTTTTCCATGATAATCTTGCACATACCCATGTTGTTAACACAAAGTAAGCTCAGAGAAAAAAGGTCCAAATGGGTTACAATCCTATAGGAATTTATCTCTAAATCATACCCATGAGGTTAGTTTTGGGACAAGCTTTGGTTAGATCTATTGCAGAAATAGATCCGCAAATTCCAAGTCGACAATATACTTTGGACGTAAAAGACCAAGAATATTGGCATTCAAATATATAACATTATCTTGTTAGCCATACTTTCCCCGATCATATGCAAAGGAATCAAAGAAGAGCTCTTAAGATAAAGTTGCAAAGTTACATGATGAAAGGGGGAGCTCTATTTAAGATTCTTGAATAGAGCAAAGGAAAATAAAGCATTGTAGGAACTACATGATAAGTTTGGAACAACTTATGAAGCACATTTAGCTACTACACATATCATTTTGAGAGCCAGTTACTACTGGCCAATTATTTTCAGAGATATATATTAACATGTGAAATACTTCTATACATGTCAAATTGCATTAGATAAAGGAAGATTTGATGCTCAACCACTACAGACAGTGATGGAGATGTGTCCCTTTTCACAATGGGGACTAGATTTTATTGGAACTATTAATCCTCCATCATCCACAAGCCATATATTTATAATGACTACTACAAATTACTGCACCAAATGGACAGAGGCATGTCCCAATAAACAATGCACTATAGAAGTAGTAATCAAATTTTGGGAAGAAAACATCATCACCAAGTTTGGAGTACCATATAAACTAGTGTGGGATAATGGCCCTGCCTTTTCTTCATTGAAATTTTCTAATTGGGCATTTGAATATGGTACAACATTAAAATTATCCATAGGGAAATGGATTAGTTGAATCATAAAGCTATTATCCATAGGGAAATGGATTAGCTAAATCATCAAATAAAAATATGTTGGATATAATTAAAAAACTAACTAAAAAAAGTCCTAGGGAATGACATTCTTTTCTATAATTAAAAAATTGATTAGCTAAATTTTCTTCATCTAGCTATTATTCGCAAGGAAATGGATTAGTTGAATCATCAAATAAAAATATGTTGGATATAATTAAAAAATTGATTGAAAACAATCCTAGGGAATGGCATTCTTTGCTAAAATTCACCCTTTGGGTGGATTGCTCTAGGATGAAAGCCACATTAGTGAATTGTCCCCATCATTTAGGCTATGGGGTAGATCCTATACTTCCAATACATTTAAAAATCCATACTTGGTAGTTTGTACAAGAATGTATTGGATTGGATGACCAAACAAAAGCTCGATTGCAACTAATGCATTTAGACAAAAAATGTACTCGAACTATAGATCAATTTTCTAGGAATCGATTTGTGGTAAAAGGATGGTTTGATAAAAGGGCTAGATTAGAGACTTTTACAATAGCTAACTTGGTCCTGTATTGGAATAAAGCCCACAAATGAAAAGGTGAGCATGGTAAGTTTGATAAGTTGTGGGTTGCCATATCAAGTTTCTAAAATCTTGGGTGGTCTAGTAATTATAGGTTGAATTCTTTGATAGGTGAAGATATCCCATTGCCTATCAATGGGAAGTTCCTAAAGCATTATTTCCAATCATAGGTAAATAGCTTTCTTTTGTAAATAGTTTTCTTTTGTAAATAGTTTTTTTTGTAAATAGTTTTCTTTTGTAAATAGTTTTTGTAAATAGGTTTTTTGTAAATAGTTTTTTATTAGGTTAGTTTTTTTGTTGTTTTGTAAATAACCGTTTGTTGTTTTTTTTTTTGTTTTTGGGTGTTACGTCGTTTGACTTTACAATGATTGGCAACCTTTGAAGTTAAACAAGTTAATAGAACATTAATTCTAGAAATTTGATCTATGTCTCAATTGGAAATAGTCCTTTATTTATAAATTGTCCAAGAATTATTTGATTCTTTTACTCTGGTAGCATGTGTATGTGTAGGATCATGATGGGCCAAAAAGTGGTGATATGTAAATGATATGATGGCCCATGTGGCTGAGGACTTTTTTTCTACCCAAAATTGATGAAACAAAAAGGGTTTTTAAAGGATATTCTCAACTTTCCACCAATATAAATTATGCTTTAATTTTAATTAAATAAATAATTATTATTCATTTTCTAATTGAATTACGACTAAAGTCCTAATTGATAGGATAATTGAAAAATATTTATAACTTTCAAATGATATCACATTTTCTGAATATGAAACATGTGTCACATTCTTTGCTTTGCATACAATAGGATTAAAATAAAAAAATGAATTTCATGAAGTTTTGACCAAGTTAAGGTGGTTAGACATATGAGTTTTTATACTTTTTAAAAGTTGTAATAAAAAAATCACAATTAATTATTTACATGGAAAAAAATTACAAAAAAAGATGCATCACATCAAGACATGATTCCTCTACTTATATCTAAAATATTATAAAAAAAATTTATCAATTAATTGTGGTTAGGGTGGTCAGACAAACACCTACTTCTTATTTTTTCCTTGAAATTTAAGTACTTCTGCATTGAAATTTCAAATTTCCACCAAATAGATTTTATTTATTTTTAAATAAACCTTGTATTTTAGAAACTACATTCAATTTTCTACAATTTATATTCTTACATATTTTTCAAATAGTATAGATAACTTATTCAATTTTTTACGTCAAGTTGCCTAACTCTGATTTTTTTAATTTTTTTATCACTTAAGGGCCTATTTTTTCCATGATGATCCTGCACACACCCGTATGAATCATTCAGTTGACATTGAGCTACAAAAAAACACATAATTTACATTATTCTATTGAAATTTGTGATAGCAGTTGTTTCCATTAATTGAAAAATTAAAAGACTACCTTTGCTACCACAGTAATTCCCAACCTAATAGCAGGATTCATTGATTGCAAGTTGATAAATGATCTATCATTGAAATATCAAAAGATAAAATTGAGCTATCATTGCTATATCTAAAAAAAAAATCAACTCTTTAGGCTATCCAAATAACTCTATCAGGGCTATAGACGCATGGCTAGTATTAGAGCTATGTTTGGGGGAATTACAGAGATAACCTTGTCAAGGCTATGGATGCTTGACTGGAAGCAAGGCTCTATCCTTAGTTAGCTTAAAAGGAATTGTCATATTATGTAGGTTAATGTAAATATTTGTTATTTCTAAGTTTACTGTGGTGGAAATAATCAATTGCACACATGTGAGCTCAGTAATACTTAATATTGCATGCTAGTCAAAGTGAAATTTGAATGTTGTAATAAGGATCCAATGATTTATAATTAGAAGACTATAGAAAGTTGCTACACTGATGTTAGATATAGAATTGACTTTCTATTATTTTGTTTAGTTTTGTTGGTTGCTAGTTATTGTGTGGTATCACATCATGCCCCATTTTACCCTTCACAAATTGTGGACCCCTCTTTTTCTATTCCCTTTCACTTTCATTTGCTTTGGCATCATTCTATAGTTCATTTGATTGCAAGTCTCATTTTCAATTTCACTTGGTCCTTGTTTTGTTATGTTTCTTTTGCATATTATGTGTTTCATTCTTTTCACAAAGTTTAATTTATTACCAGAAATTGGAATCTTGGAGCCTTGTGTTTGCATCAAGGTGAATTGTATCTTCACTTGGTCCTAGCTCTGCCTAGTAGTTCATCGACTAGAAGTGCCAATCCTGGTGATATCTTTTTTTTATCAAAGTTTGGTATTCTAATTTTATTCCCTTTTGTTTTTCTTATTCAAAACTTAGAAATCAGAGAGTTTGTTTTGAAATATTTTAATCTCTCTTGAACCTGATTCTTGGTCTTTTCTTTCATTCTGGTTTTCTCTTTCTGAAGCTTGGAGGTAAGTGCCAATCCTCATGTTTCTTCTTAAAGTTGATACCAAAAGCCTTAATCCTAGTGATCACAAATTGATCATATATATTTAATGGCTTATGCCTTGCAAGGGATCAATGTGACACCCAAATGCCAAATATGATTGTCACATCGTCTTTCTCCTCTAGTAGTGAGATCACACAAGAATCTAGGTTTTCATAATTTGAACCCTAATTTGTAATGATTGCACCTTTATTTGAGGAATTAATGCATTATAATAGGTAATTAATGGTGTTGAACTACCCATGTACATGTAACCAACTTAAGCATGCGGTTTATTTTGTAACACTCCACTTCACATCTTGATACAAATTTACAAAGGACATTGAAAGAGAAAAATAATACTAGCACACAAGGAGAGGTAAATTTCAAGAAAATGAGAACACAACTACCAAGGGTTTTGAAGTTACATTCTGAAAAAAGAATGCCATCATCGACCTGAACCATGTATGTTTTGGATAAATAATGTTAGACCTATTAGTTATTTTCATGCATGAAAAATATTGAAAGATGGTATTTTACCTTTATAAATTGAAATGTTGATTATTCTTTTATTTTTAATTTAGCCAAAAGATGAACTGAAATTTTTAGAAATTGTAAGAAATTTGGTTAAATTTAACCATAACTCACACACAAGACACACATTGAATTAAAATATTGTAGTTTGCAAGCAATAACAATCAATGTGGTAGTTATAGATACTCATATGGTGTAGTCTTTTGATGTTGAAATGCACACACGAGTACATCAGGAGAATGCTTCTCAATGCACCAAAAATAATGAATAAAATGGGTTATTTTTAGTGGGAGGGTTTCCACCAGCAATGGAGGCCCCTGAATTGGTTATGAAATGTATGAATTATTATAACCTAGACAAAATATTTTTTGAGAAAGAAGGGAGAATTTATGCAGACCTCTCACATAAAGGAATTACATACACATTTGGGCTCCCTATCTACACTCAAATGTATAATGTTGATATGAAAGCAAAGGGAAAAACATATCAAATTTTTGAAGCCCACAACAGAGAAATTATGAGTACCCAATGGTTCCAAGAGTTGATTACATTACAAACCAAAGTAATTCAAAGGTCTATGTTCAACCAAGAAATTCCAGATATTATAACTTTGTTGAGCATGATAGCTAGTTTAAGGGATTCCAATAAATTTGAACCCTAGATGTTTGTAGTAATATCCATCCTAATGGAAGGTCATGTGAAAATGCATTGGGGAAAGTTTATTAGTGACAAATTATGTGAGAAGATAAAGGAATTTCCCAAAATTGGGTTCTTTTATATGTCTTCATATGTGATTTACTCCTACACCATGAGAGCCAGCAAACAAGGGTTAAAGAAGGTTGGTACTCTGGGCAAGAAAGTAGGAAATAGTTTGATATATGCTCATTTACCCCATATCACTATCCATGGATACAAAGAGAATTACAAGAGATTTAATGATGTGTTCTCCATGAAGCTGGTTAGTATGATGGAAGGTGATAAAGCTAAATAATGTCTTGAGAGGCACAAAGTATCATTAGACTAATTGGAGGTTGGTATATTCAATTACTGACTTACTTCTACATTAAAATGGGACGATTTGATGGACATCCTCTCATGATGCCTAGGTATCCAAAAGAAAAAATTATTTTTTTAGAATTGGTGAGATAGTTGAAACCATCTTAGGAACTTTATAACAAGGCTCACAAGAAGGCATCTTTTATATTCTCTATTGCAATAGGAAATTTTAAGTGCAATGCAATCAAAATGTTTGATTGTGTGAAGAAGAATTGATGACATATAATTTTGAGTATTTTTCACTTAAAAGAATATATTATGATCTTGAAGGGAATATTTCCAAGGCTATAGCTAGTTACCATGCTCATGTCCAACACCTAGAAGATTATTGTCTTAATTGTGAAGATGGGCACAAAGTAAGAGTAAGAAAGTATGAAAGATTGTCTTTAAAATCTACTCGAATTCTTATGCTTCATAAAATTCTATATCAGTTGGAAGAGGATGATTGAGAAGTGTTGAATAAATCTTATAATGAAGACAAAGTGTATGATGAACCTATCCCAGAGCTAAACTATGAGGCTGAAGAAATGGCATCAATTGATGAGTTCTCTGCACTAGTTATGTTACACACTCAACACTGGATAAATGGATTTTCCAAAGCTTTAAGAGGAAAAGGAAATTAACCCACATTCTCAGAGGAAGAAAGGAGGAAAAAAAAAATGAAACAACATTTGAGAGTGGAGAACCTACTAGGAAGAAAAGGAAAACTAGTAAGGTGGCTCTTGGTCTAAGGATTGAAGAAAGAACCACTGAAGTTTCAAAACAATAATTTCCACTAAAGTCATATGATAAGCAAAAAGACAAAGAATCAAGTAAAGATAAATCAAAACTAAGACCCAAAGGTGCATCTTCACAACAAAACCAAATACTAAATTGGTCATTGATGAAGAAGCAGGAGTAACAAAAAATGTTGGTACCTAGACCAGGTTTGCATCACAAAGAGTTGTAGCACTATTTACTTCTCCTCCCTTAGTTAACATGGATAGTATGGAACAAGCACTAGGAGGAACTCCTATGATTTTAGATGAAATTTCTAAGGTAGATGAAGCTAGAATTAAAAAATAGATGGATAAATAGGGTGCCATGTGGGAGAAGGTAAAATCAAAGAATTTTTAAAATAAACCTATGGTACAACAAGTGATAGAAGAAATTTCAGATATAGGGTTTCATCCTATAAATGTTCAAGAATAAAAATATATAAAAGGAACACTCACCTCAGGAGTGGGGAACCTTGATATCCTTCAAATGGAAACATGGAATATTTTAGAGTAGGATCCTATTGATGAAATGATTATTGAAGACACTTTTGATTGCCAACCCTCACTTGGGAATGTTCCAAATGTTAATGAACAGTCACAGGTCTTTGAAGAATTAGAGAAAGACCATGTTGAGGTTGATATTGAAAAAGAAGAAACTACACATTTTTTAGGCGATGGATTTGAAAATGAAGAAAAATTGGATGTAGCAGAGAATAAAGAAAGTAACATCTAGGAAGTTGATATTAAACATCTAGATAGACAAGAAAATGTAAGTCTTCAAACAAGGAGATAGTTCCAAACCCTGGTAATCCCAAATCTATGTTAGAAATTGCTAAAGAAGTTCCTATTTCAGAGGACATGACAAATAAAACTAAAGATGAGAAGAGTTTTCTTAATTAAGTGGAAACCAGGAACAAATAAATGTTATAGAGGTAGAGTGAGATGATGATGCACCTGATTGTCTGATTAAGGAATTGGATTCCCTAATGGAAGTAGAAGTATTGCCTCTGGATCTTAATATTTTCATACAAGAATTAGATACTCCTAAGCCTAGGTGCAAAGCTAAAGAAAAAAATTTCATACAGAGAAATGCAAATGGTGATAGAACCATCCATATAGCTACTCCAACAACTAACAACAACATACATGAAATAACACCTAAGGAATACAAGATAACAAGTATTAATCTTGGACACTCATCTTGGAGGAAAGAGTTAGAAGAAATAAAGATGAATTTGGATGCTACTATTGCCAGAGTATAGAAATATAAAAAGAAGAAAAGAGAATTGAAAGAACATGTTGCTACCTTGGAGAATTTTATAAAATCACTAACCCTATCTATTCAAGCATAGACTAAATTTCCCCAACATCCAGTACTAGTGTCACAAGCGTAGGTGGATGAAATTGCAATACTTTTCCACAAAATGAATGTATTTGAAGAATGGATTGAGTATTGGTTAAAGCAAGGGGAAGAATTCATTACAAATGCAATATGGAAGAATAAGGAAGCATACCACTAGTCAAAGAAATATAAAATATTTGAAAGAGAATATAGGTTTTGCCAGGACTAGGTTAATGAAGAAAGGTGAAATATTGAAATTCTTATACAAACAGATATCCAATAATTAATACAAGGAAATGTAATCTCAAAACAATAACTTTCATTGCTAGAAAAATGGAAGAAACAATTGAAATGGGAAGGTGACATGCTGATGTAATGTATTGAAGGACTTGAAAAGGTCACCATGGAATGTAGAAAATTCCTTGATGAAGATCAAGAGTTTATTGAAATGTTAGAACATCAAAGTTGTGATCCCCAAATGTTAGGATATGAGGGTAAAGAAGCGAAAGCTTTCAAGGAATTGATTGAAAGAATAAACAAAGACCCTATTCAGTTATTAACTCGAGAGGTCATTGATGAAATCATATAGTGAAGGAACACTATATTCAAATATGAAATAGAAAATGTGCAAAGGAATGATATTATATTCCAAGTATCAGAAGAATACACTAGGCTCAAACTCACTTGGAAGGAAGTACAAGGGATTTTAAAAGAACATATGCATCAAACATTGAATGATTTCTAAGAATACCAATTGAAGAAAGGCGAAGAAGAGACCCTAGAGCTTGAGCCTTGAATGATGAAAAGGAAGAACTAGATACTGGACACTGGAGCTATGGCATAGATATTTGTTTGTTTTACAATTTTGAGTTTTGTAGGTTGATCCCAGTCTCATTAGATGTTGCTTGTTATAGTATTATAAAGAATGATGATAACCTTGATATATGTAAAGCATTGCGTACCAGAGTAAGGAGTAAAAAGTGTTGTTGCTGACGAAGTAAAAGCTTTGACTTCATCTAGAATATTCTAATGACAGTTGGCATATACCATGTGCTACATTTTAATTTGTTATTTTTGATTCTCTGGATGGACTTTAAGTTGAATTCTTGGGGCCTTGTTCCTATAAAATGTCGTTTACTACTTTATTTCTATTTTAAGTTCATAATTTGTGGATGTCAAAAGAGCCAAAAATTCTTTAAGTTTTTTTCTTTCTTCCTATTTTTTGAATCATTCCATTGTCAAAATTTGTATGCACGTAGACATTAATCAATATTAGATACAATTTGATAGATACCTATGTCATGAATCTTCTATATCTGGTTTTGTTAGTTTAGCTAAACAAGACTATTTTCTACATTGTTTAAGGGTGCATGCAAAAAACCTACTCGGTGTCCAAACTAAAACCCCTCTCTTTAAAAGCTCGTGCCATTCTATATGTAGTTGTGAAGCAATCTAGTGAAGAATAAAGTGTTTGGCTTTGATTTGGTTAATTCTTTGGGCCATGTATGGAGAATAACTGGGATAAATTTTAATTTTTAGTATTTTTAATGCTAAATTTTAGAATAGATGTTTAAATTCTTGCAAATGTTCCAAAAAATAGATGAATGGATGGAAATTTATTGAAAATATTTCATTTTCTTTTGAAATTGTTGAATGCTTAATGCTAAATATACTTAAGTGATAGAAAATAATTTATTGATTTTCATGAAATATTATTTCATATCTTTTGATTTCATGATGTTATTTTTATGAATGAATTGGAAATATTGTGTAAAATACTTATGATTCTTAACAAAACTAGAAGTGATTGTATTCCCTTTGAGATTAATAGTAATATCACATCATAGCCTAGAGTGAACCTAGTACAATCATGACTTGATTATCAGAGACTTGGGATTGAAATGAAGCCAATCTTTTCCTGTTAAGACAGATTCCTCTTTTAGATTTTCTTTGTTCCATATCTTTCAAGAATGATAAGATATTTTTTATTTGTCTATGAATAATTTATTCACCCTATTGTTGTGAGTAAAATCATCATCAAAAATAAAATTTAGGCAGGTACACATGTGACTAGTAGCATGACCATTTTATAAGTGATCAATGCAAAGTGCCCACAGGCCAGAAGATACAATATGACTTAGAGTTGACAAGGTTGTATCCAGTGGTTTAGATGTTGATAATATTGATATGCCCCTATTCCCCAATGTTTTTGACATGGGTACTACTAATATATATGAGAAGTGGTGGGCCAAAACATGACTAACTCTAGTGTTTCCTATGAATCAGCCTATAGGCTTTGTGGGGCCTCTTACAGATCACAAGGATGATGAAGATGAGACAGGTGAGAAGGAAGGGGTCAGGGATATAGACCTATTTATATATGAGGTAGAGGAGGATTATGATGAGGAGGAAGACTCAAACTATGAGGAGGAGGATGAGGACAAGGGTTAGCTCATGAGTAAGGCCGATGATACAATAGATTTAAGGGTCCAGTTTCCCATGAGTAGAGAGATTCAATTCCCACTTGGGTTACCAGATCATAGTCAGCAACCACAATAAATGCCAACACTTATGAGCATGGAGATGCTAGCACATCTTCTATTTCCCCTACATAGGACAAGACTATTTTTACACAATTTTGAGATCTAGGTGATGATTCATTATTTAATATTATTCTTATTCTTTTGTAATTATGCTCATATTCATGCTTTGATTTATGTGTGTGTGTATATGTCATGATGTGTATTGATTATCTTTATGATTTCTATCCTATAGGGTATGTGAGAGAGTTGCAAGATCTTTACCAATGGGAAGCCACAAAGATAGTACCTCCTTCTGTCACAGATGAGGCTATTTGCATAGACTACATGCCCCCACCCATTGTGGAGCAACATCCAAAGTTGTTTGAGCCTTTCATGAGTTTGAGAGGAGCATATTTTTGATGGTCCAAATGGCACAACAACAGTTAAACAAAATATTACTATCATGTTCTCCTAAAAGAGAAAGATGATCACATGGATATCTTAGCTCCCGAGGTCCTTGTAGTTGGTTCTCAACTATGTGGATTTCACTCAGTGGTCGATGTGAACTATAATGTTCAAGGGGCCTATTGGTGTTGAGCTTATGGATTGTTTTGAGATCAAACATAAACTTAAACCTACTATAATTGGGGTTTTAAAGAAACATCAAAAGATGGATCAAATCTTGAAATTGAAAAGAATTACAATTCATCTAACTTAACCAGACTTTTTATCTTCCAAGGAATTTGTTAACTAAAACTGTAGAACAAAATTAACTTGTGATTAACACATAGCTTCCTTCATTCATGGTGCTAATTCAAATAACAGATTACAAGTTACCATGTAAACAAAGCATGAAATAATACTTCAATCCTTGAAATCTTATCAAATCAAATGATTAAATCTAGACAAACACCACTCAGAAACATAATGTGAAGTAGATTATGGTGCAGGAGCACCTATTTGATTTCTTGCCTCCATAAGGCCATTTGTAAATAGTTTATCTATTTTGTGTATTGAGTCTTATAATAGGGTTTATAAAACCATTTTAGATGTGTTTGAGTATTAGTAAGTAATATTTTAAGTCATTTTTCAAATAATGTTTAAAGTTGGTCCATATTGTAAAAATTGTAAAAGTTGCTCAAAAACATTGTCAAGCAACTTGTCAAAAAGTGTGACATTAAGGTGTTTTGTCAACAAAATAATCAAAAGGTAGTTGAAAATGGTTGGTTTTATTTGTAAATGTATAAATACACCCTCAAAAACTCGAATTTGGGGTTGGAGACATCATTTTTGAAGTTAAATAAATGGAAACCTCAAGTTTGGTATGCATTTTCTGATTTTTACATTGTTACCAGGCTGAAGTTGTGTTTTGTACGGATTTTTTATGGGATCAAATAATGGATTATCATATATGAATGGAAATATCTCTGTTTTTAGTTTCCAATTATTTTTTTCTCATTGAATTTTATTGAGTTTTATGGAAGATATGACTATTTTGGTGAGACTGCCTATTCTAACAATATTGTGCAGAATTTACAGTCTGAAAAGTGTGATGGTACGGAATATAAATTCTATATTTTGGATATAAAACAAATTGGATTTTGTTCCCATGTGAATATAATTTCATTTTCTTCAACTCTCATCAAAATTCATTAAGAATTGAATAAGTTTTGAACATTTTTGTGAGGACAGGTCTGAATCCTACCTAGGGTTTGCAGTTTTGGTAAAAATACAATAACTTTCATTTCAACCATTGGATCCTTATAATAATTGGAAGAGAAGTGTATCACTATTTTTTCTTCAATATAACTAGAGGGATTGGCTTAATTATTTATTTTGTAGAAGTTATTAATGACTGTTCATGGCAATAAATTGTGGGCTGCCATAGTTATGTTTCCAATGTGATATACAATGCTTAATAACATGTGTTATACAAAGAATGTTTTGGATTATTGTTGAAGATTTGTGATATGTTTCATGAATCCTCCTAGCTCTACATCAAATTGGTATCAGAGCCTAGAAAAGATATGGGCTGGTGAAGTTTGTTGGTTTGGTGTTTGTGGTTGTGTGTTGTGCAGGTTGAGGAAGAAAACCTGATTGCCTAGGTGTGGCAAAGTAAAGTGGAAACAAGGAGAGACTTGCTTGTGGAGATGGATTTATTGAGAAGATTGTAAAGATATTTACAGGCTGTGGATTCAAGAAAGAAGGAAAGAGAGGAAAAAGAGTTGAGAAAGAAGGAAAGAAAGAAAAGGATAAGGGAAGAGAAGATAGACAAAGAGATTGCTGAGTTGAAGCGAGAATTGAAAAGACTTGAAGAAGAGTTCCAAGAATCCATGATGAAGATGGAACAAATGATGAAACAAGATACAAGTTGGCATTTGACATTGAAAAGGAAGATGGTTTGGCCTCTAAATAAGATTATGAAGAAGCAAAGAAAACAAAAGAAGGCAACAAATGAGACAAAGGTAAAGTTTGAATCTACTATTCAAGTTGAGCAAGGTAAGTTACAAGTTGAGATGCATGATATTCCAATTGTGTCTAAAGATGAACATGTTGATGTTGAGATTAATGATATGGTTGTTGTTGGTACTCAAGTAGTTGATGAAATTGTTCTTGATGAACAAGTTGAGAAGGTTGTTGATGTTACTAATAACCTTGGTATTAATACTCAAGTTGATGATGATAAAATTATTGATAACATTTATGTTGATATTCATGATCAAGTTGTTGTTGATAATAAAGTTGTTAATAAAGATGTTTCATATTTGTTTGCTAATGAGGTATATGAAGGTTTGAAAGAGTATGATGCAGGTTATGGTTATGGTGAAAATGTTGTTTTATGGTACTCTAATGATGAGAATGAAGATATAGATGATGCTACTAAGGTTTATACACAAGAAATAGAGTTTTGGAGCCTAGAAGTTGAGAAGATGATGGAGAAGAGATGGTATAAGAGGAAGAGGAAGAAGGACCCAAGGACACTTTCCAAGATGAAGGAAAAAGTGCAAAGGAATTGGAAGATCAGGAAGAAGACAATTCAAAGGGGCTTGAATTCTTTTTCCCTCGGGAGTTTGGTGCAGGAGCACCTATTTGATTTCTTGCCTCCATAAGGCCATTTGTAAATTTTTTATCTATTTTGTGTATTGAGTCTTATAATAAGGTTTATAAAACCATTTTAGAGGTTTTTGAGTCTTAGTAAGTAATTTTTTAAGTCATTTGTCAAATAATGTTTAAAGTTGGTCCATATTGTAAAAATTGTAAAAGTTGCTCAAAAACATTGTCAAGCAACCTGTCAAAAAGTGTCATTAAGGTGTTTTGTCAAAAAATTAATCAAAAGGTAGCTGAAAATGGTTGGTTTTATTTGTAAATGTATAAATACACCCTCAAAAACTAGAATTTTGGGTTGGAGACATCATTTTTGAAGTTAAATAAATGGAAACCTCAAGTTTGGTATGCATTTTCTGATTTTTACATTGTTACCAGGCTGAAGTTGTGTTTTGTATGGATTTTTTATGGGATAAAATAATGGATTATCATATATGGATGGAACGATCTCTATTTATACTTTCCAATTATTTTTTTCTCATTGAATTTTATTGAGTTTTATGGAAGATATGACTATTTTGGTGAGACTGCCTATTCTAACAATATTGTGTAGAATTTACAGCCTGAAAAGTGTGATGGTATGGAATATAAATTCTATATTTTGGAGATAAAACCAATTGTATTTTGTTCCCATGTGAATATAATTTCATTTTCTTCAACTCTCATCAAAACTCATTAAGAATTGAATAAGTTATGAACATTTTTGTGAGGGCAGGTCTGAACCCTACCTAGGGTTTGCAGTTTTGGTAAAAATACAATAACTTTCATTTCAACCGTTGGATCCTTATAATAATTGGAAGAGAAGTGTATCACTATTTTTTATTCAATATAACTAGAGGGATTGGCTTAATTATTTGTTTTGTAGAAGTTATTAATGACTATTCATGGCAATAAATTGTGGGCTGCCATAGTTATGTTTCCAATGTGATATACAATGCTTGATAACATGTGTTATAAAAAGAATGTTTTGGATTATTGTTGAAGATTTGTGAGATGTGTTGTGAATCATCCTAGCTTTACATCAGATTAAAATCTGATTGCTTCTACTATTAGTGAAATAGATAACCAACTTTTACAAATCTGGTACAATTACCAGTGTATAGAAAATCCATGACTCCAAATTGTTTCCATCTATACAAAGAGAACTTGGAAAATACATTACAGTCTATGCTGAATCTAACTCCTAACTAAGAAGACAAAAGAAACTCCCATTACAAAGAATTATGATGCAGCTCTGTCTCCTCTATCCTTCAAAAAATTCCTACTCTTGAAAATCTATATCTAGAACTATCTACTCTATTCCCTTTCTAATTGTCTCTATTTCTTCTTCTTTAACTTCTAACTCCTTTACAAAGAGGAAAGAATGACATATATACAGAGTGTACCAAAAAAGAATGCACTGGCCTCTGTTTTAGGGTTTACAAAATATCTCAACCCAGAAGGGTCGACCTTTAGATCTTTTGGATAAAGTTGGTTCTGCATTAAATGTGCATCCCTGTTCTCCATGTTGTTGAAAGATTGTTTCGGGGATGATCTCGGATATTTTGTAGCTACAACATTAACTTTTATGCCTTTGTGTCCATCTTGTAACTCCCTTGCATAGTTGCCTTGAATGCTCCAAAGTATCACCATTAATATCGATCTACCTCCTTTTGCTAGTAGACTCCAGCTGTTCCTGGGACTTGTGGCTTCTTCCTCTTTTCTGCCTTCCTCCCTGCTCTAGATCCTTCTACCCATTGACTGTCTTCTGGAGGCAGCATTAGACCTCCTATTATATTACTGAACCATCATTCATCAAGGGGTTACATCAGCTCATTCACAGAGCAAACCCAAATCAGTTGCCTTCTATTAGTCTTCTTTAAGGGGGTAGTCAACTAGTCAAACTACTATTGGCTTTCCCCCTTTAGCCTCTCTTGATTGGTTATGCATATGCCACACAAGATTCTCGGGTGATCAAAGGTCATTCAAATGGAATCACATGTCATTGAGACACTCCTCGTGTCTCCCCAATGCAATTATACCTCTCTCTGCAAGTATCAATGTAACATATCACAGTCAGGGAGACCTTTTAGTGAGCTACGGAAGTCATATCAATACCACAAAAACTATTGGAAAGACAGTCACTATCAGCCAGAAGTCATGGTGAGCCCTTAGGAGATACACCGATATTCCTTTTTAATTTGCAAAGCCCCTATTATTGGCAAGATTACATTCCTTCAACAAGACCTCACAGCGAGCCTCCTCGATCTCATTCTTATTCTGCGAGCTCGAGCCCCTTTTCCTTTCAGCAAGACTTCTTCAATTGGTAGAAGGTCCTAGAAATTTCCCCTTGGTCATACTGATATCCCTTTCTATTGGTAAATCCATTGTAGTTGGCAAGACATAAGACAATTGGCAAGACCTTATATCGAGCCCCTTTTCTCTCGGTAAGCACTTTCCATCTTAAGGAGACTTCTTCATTTCAGGAAGACCTTACCCCAAACTCATGCCCCATCGCCGAGACATCTCTGGGTCAGCGAGGCCTTTCATCAAGTAGATTCCACTACACTAAAGGGAGAAAACATGTCAGTGAGACCATCACCAATTGGCATGACCTTATGCCAAACTTCTTCATTCTCCCCAAGCTCATTCTTTATCGGCAAGACTCTTCGTGGTTCGGGAGAGCTTATGTCAAGAGTAAACCACTCTCCCCGAACTCAAGGTTGCTCCACTTCGAAAAGAGTCCACTTGGTTAGTGAGACATTTTTCCGAATCTACCTTGATGTCACCTAGACTTTCACCTGTCAGGAAGACTTTTCCCCTAGCTCAAATCCCTTCACCAAGACCTTTTTCCGAAGACACTCTGCTTCACCGAGACATAGGCCCAGTCGGCAAGACCTTATAGCAACCCCAAATCCTTTTCCAATGCTACCCTCTGTCACCAAGACCTCGCCTCTTCGGCCAAAATTCACACCGAAGGCGAGACCCTTGAGCGATTTGGAACCACTTCGATGAGACTCTGATAGATCAGCAAGAGCTTATGCTGATACTATCTCGTGTCAACAAGACTTTACTCCCTTGCCGAGACATTACACCGAAGCCTCCTCCCTTTTTCTGAGAGCTCATTTTACTTTGGGGAGACTCCACTTAGTCGTCGAGACTTCCTAGTGACCGAAATGTCTTGGTGACCCTTTGGATTTTGAATGAATTAGAACCTAACCGCCAGTCAGCCAAACAAGAAGAGGATCTCAACAACTTTTTCCTTGAGGGGTTTTATGTTGAATGTGACTGAGGCATGCCTTCAATTGACTTCCCTGAGAAATATCATCATGTGCATAGTTTAATCCTACGAAACAAGGTCTCCATTATCCCTCAGAAGCACATAAAATATATTATAATAAAATACTTTGTTGCTTATGATTATTTCATTCAGTTCTTAGCAAGAAGAAAACCAACTCAAGCTGAGATAAAACCAAAATTAAATAGAACAAAAGATAAAACTAGGAGGAAAACAAAAGGATTCCAAAGGTCAAAGCAAATAACAGAGGTAAAGAAACAAAAAAGAGAAGGGGGGACCCATTTTGTTCTTGAATAACATGGGTTGGTTATGCAAGGCATAACACATATGAGAGTGCTACCAAGCATGTTGATCAAGCCAAGGGAGACCTATCAACACTCTAGGTTGTATATGAGGATCTTTGTTCATCTCAAGATTCAACAGAGGTTGAAAGGCTTCTTAGAGATGTTTCCAAGATGTAAGAGGACAGAGACCACTTAGACCAAGAGTGCATGGAGGCCATCATACAAGAGGTTATAGTTGTTGAACTAGCACAAGGCCTATAGTATACATTGGATTTTATAGCTATATCACGATCATGCACTACCGTCTCTCAACAAATCATCTCTCAATTGATGTGATCACCATGTCCTAATGGATATGGCTATCTTAGGCCATAGTAGCCTTGTATACTTGATGATATGTACTTAAATTTTTTTGATGATGTATATATATAAGCATTTATGTTGGGTTATTTATGTGTTTAAGTTAGATGACAATGTGATTTATGAAATAATCTTTGTAAGCCTATTTAATAAATGTCTCCATGAGATAACATGATTTATGTGATCTAGTTAAGACTATCGTAGCTTTCTTTTAGATGCAACATTATGATTCAATATGTTATGCTAAATTAAATGCACCTTTGATATAATTATAGAACATTAAATGCACATAAGGAGCTAATCTAACACAATATACAATATTAACTTCATTAGTATGAAACATAAATTAACTACCAAAAACTAATTTGAATAATTACTTTAGTGTTTAAGACACAAAAATGATTGTTTGTCAAGAATGAAGTAATGTGAGAGAAATAGCATAATATCTACAAACTCTAACATCATTGCTTTATCATTCACACTATTCAAGAAAGAAGATTAGACATAATTGTAATGAAATATCATGACATTAATAGGTTCTTTAAGAGGTGTTCCTTTGATTTTTGTTAACATGTATGCCCCAAACCCATAAATTTCATCAATTACGTAAGGTGCTAACCAATTAGGGCTGAATTTTCCTTTTTTAGTCGAGACAATATTAAGGTTACACTGATTTTAAAATAACACCAAATCACCTTTAGTAAATGAATGAGGGATGATGTTATCATTGTAAATACATTACATTCATATATAGTAATCTTGGAGATGTTTAAGAGCATTAATGTATCATTCATCAGGAATTTCAAGCTGATGCAATCATTGTTGTTTATAAGTATTATCATCAATATGTCCTTGAAGAGTGATTCTTAATGAAGGAATCTCTAACCCCAAGGGAATTATTGCATCGATACCATAGAAAAGGTTATAAGGAGTATTTTCAGTTGATGTTCTAGTACTAGGACAATTATCCCATAACACTTATATAAACTATGTGTGCTTATCCTTAGTATGCTTGCTTATTGTGTTCCTTAAGATTTGATCTAGGATTTTATTAGTTGATTTATCTTGACCATTAGATTGTATGTAGTAGGGTATGTAGAGGATGGGGACCAACCACACCAAGGCTCCAAGTCATGGAGAGCCAATAGTGGAAAGCTTCCCTATTCTACCTCAAGTTGGAAAAACATTAAATGTCAAGGATGGAGAATGAAGAGAACTCTCAGTGCTTTTGTCACTCTACTAACCCAAGAATTTTAATGGGGCTAAACAAGTAGCTTTCTAGAATCTAAACTATACCTCAGAAAACTCTCTACTAGAGGACAGTAGCCTAGATTAGCGATGATAGTGTGGTGTGTTGGTGTCTATAGCTGCATTGCCATCTATATAGAAAAAAAATGCAAAAGGATAGTGCAAGGTACAAGGTACAATGAACCTACTAAGAAATTAGCAATGGAGGTTTGATGTGCTAACTAAAATGCTAAATAATAGAATAACTAAAGTGATGGAAAAGATGATATAGAAAAAACAAGAATGGAGGTGCTAGAAATGAACTCATGAAGGGTCTAGTTTGTCAGAAATCTCCACATGATCTTGTACCTACACATAGCCAAGAGAGGAAAAATGTTGGGGTTGTATAGGAGTTTTCCACAGTCAAAACCCCTACTTTGGTGTTTCAACCTCCACAAACAACCAAATAGATAGATATGTAGAAATATGATAAATAAAATAATGTTGGAACAAAAATGAAATCAAACACTATGAGAGGAACTCAAGGCCAATGAGAGAGTGGTGCAGGAGCATCCAGTACACACAATTTCAACAATTCATCCTTTGAAGGAAGGCATTAGGAAATAGGGGGTATTTGGGTCATTTAATGATTTAATAAGTAATTTGAGCCCATTAATGATGTAATTAGGGGTCTTTTATGTTATTTAGTTCAAAAAATGCTAAAGGTTGCATAAAAATGTACTTATTGTCAACCAATTGTTAAAAGTGCAAAACTAGGCAATTAGGGGTCTAATTGGTAAAAAGTTGGTTTCCAATGTCCAACTAATTAAAATTCCAGTTGGAGGATGTTTGTAAGGGTGGTTAGACATTAAATAATCCTCTCATGGTTGAGGCATGGTTGTTGAATCATTTTTTTTGAAGTTATAATGAAAAAAAGGCTACTTTATGGAAATTTCTGTGTAAATTTGCTGCTAAAACATGTGGTAAAACCTTTGTATGACCTATACGGGCTCAAACCTATTATGGTTGGAAAGAGGAGTGTGTCATCTTTCATTTGAAAGTGGTTTGGTGAATTTTCATTGAGTTTAGACGGTTTTATTGATGTTTTACTGAAACTGCCCTGTTTTGGTGTAAATTGGTGGTTTGAGAGTAATAAAATGAGTTTTTAGGGAATTCCACCTACTTTAGCAATTGTAACTCGGTGGAATGATCCAATTTGTTGTAAAATAGGTTTTCCAAATTATTTTCAGGTCAAAGGAAGTGTGTTTGTGGGTTTTGGGTGTTGCCCTAGGTTGAATTTGGGTGATTTTCCTTGTGAAAGTGAGGAACTAGATGATGGGTTATGAGTTTTCTAGAAGAAATAACCTATGTGATGAATTTTAAAGCTTGTGCAGGCATAATTATGAGTTTTTGAATAGGTGGCAGGGTTTGGAAAGGTCTGGAGGTATGATTTACAATAAACCCTCCTTTTGAAGGCTTAGAATCAAGGGTTTTTGGTTTTGCTATGTTGGAAGAGTGATTTCTAGAAACTAGTGGTGGATTTAATAGTTTTTGGGCATTTTAATTGCTGCCCAAGGTTTCATAAGGTTTGGTGGAGTTTAAAGTGTACCTTCTTTGTAAAAGTGGGCTAATTCTACTAGCCCTTGGATACGGTGACTTAATGTTTTTCTATGTTTTGACAAATGAAATCTTACTTGTAAGCTTGGAAATGTCTTTTTGATGGAATATGGATGCTATATGGGTGATTAGTGGGTGTTCTTACAGTTTTATTTGAGGTATTGGTCTTTCAGTTGCTCAGTTGTGAATTGGAAAGCCATAGAGCTGACCCTATGGAAGTTGTGCTAGTTATTTGATTTTGTGTTGGTGTTTGGTTTTCAAAGCTTGGTTGATTGTTCCTCCATCCTGTTTTGCATCAGAGTGGTATCGGAGGGAGGAAGTAGATCTCTTGAAGATTGCAGGAGAAGCATTGGAAGATACAAGGCACTATGGACTTCAGAAGGTTGGATGAGAAAGAAGGAAAAATGAGACATGCTACCTTCCAGACGAGATGGAAATGCAGAGGTAAGATCTATAAAGTAATGATTGATTCAGGTTCCTTGAGTAATGTTGTTTCAGAAGAAATGGCTGAAAATTTGCATTTGACAAGGTTAAAACATGAATCTCCTTATAGGGCATATTGGGTAAATGATAGTCAGCATGTTGTGGTTAGAGAGCAAGCATTGGTAGATTTTGAAATTGGTCCTTATAAATATGTTCTATTATGTGATATTATGCCTATAAGGGATTGTCATATGATACTAGGAAGGGTTTGGCAATATGATAGATTTGCTATGCATGATGGGAGGCTTAATGTGTATGAAATTGAAAAGGATGGGCAAAGGTATATTCTGAGTTGTTTGCAGGAAGAAGGGACACAAAGAAGGATAGGGATGTGTGGAAAAAGAGAGATGTTGGAGCAAAAGGAACAAGGGAACCTGGAAGAGACAATAGGGCATAGCATAGTTGCAATGGAGAAAGAAAAACACCATGAAGAAGCATTGGGAAGGGCAGTGCAGATTGAAGACATAAGAGAGACAAGGGAAGTGAAGGTCAAACATGAAAAGACCTTGAGGGCTCAAGATAAGGATAGAGAGTGTGAAGAAGACAAAGAAAAAGTTGCAGCCACCACATGTAAAAAGATTACCGAGACAACAAGAGCAGAGGAAGATTCAAAATTAAAGTGTGTGAAGGGTGATGGGAAAAAAAAGTTCAAGGGTGAAATGACCTTAAAAGAGCAAGGTAAGCTTGAAGGTTGTGTTGAAGACAAAGGACATAAATAAGTTTGTTCATTGCAGATTAATGGTGTTCTAGGGCAGACACCTATGAAAATCATAGTGGTACAAGAAGTTGAGACAAAGTATTGTGAGCAAAAGGCACTTGGGGCAGAGATCTCTCAAAGAGAAGAGAATAAGAATATAGGAGAGTTATCAATGGAGAGCCAAGGAAGGCCTAGTGAGGTCTATAAAGGTGAGAAGCAATGTCTACTGAATGGATAGGGTAATGGGAAGCCACAAAAACCTGATAACAAAGGAGATGAGTTGCAGCAGGGCAGAACATCTAATGACAAGGAAGTTTTGAAGGCTGAGAATGTTAAAGGAGAAAGAAGAGATGCAGACAAGACAGGTGGGAAGGTTGGAGAAATCCATGAAAGGCTTGAAGATTATAACAAGATCATGATTGGGGCAGTAGAGTGTCCCTTAACAGCAGATGTAAGTGATAAGAAGACAGAGATTGTGAATAGAGTGGACTGTGTGACAGAGGATACAGAGGATAATAAAATAATGGTACTAATGCAAAGCCTAAATGTCAAGGAACTTAAAGGTGTAGAGAAGATGAAGGAAGAGGAAGATGTCTTTGAGGATGCTCATGAAGACTTATTGGAAGAAGAAGATAAAGTAAAAGAAGGGGCAGTGAGTGAGTTTGTAGGAGAGTGTGAAGTTAATGCGAAGGGTGCAGTCACTTTGACTGATGAAGAAGATCAACTAAAATGGATAAGTGAATTTCCAATAAAGGAAGAGTTGATGGTGAATGGCCTAGTGAAGGCTAGAGGAAAACAATTTGGAAAGTCTCCAATCGGGATGGAGCAGAAAACAGAGAATATGGATTGGATAGGGGTTGTGTATGCTACTTTGCAAATTGTTTTGAGCATGGGAAAGCTGGGAAAAGTTTTGAGGAGGAAAATGAAGAGGCAGAGAATGAAGAGGATTGCTTGCTATTTCCTTGTTTCGATGATTTTGATGATGGAGGTTAAGCCAAGAGTCAAGATGAAAGGTGAAGCACATAGTGTGGTGTTGTGTGAACATGTTGAGAATGTTGGGAGCAATTGGTTAAGGTATGTAAGTGCAGGTTTGAGATTGATAGTGCAAAACCAAGGAATCAATTCAAGCAAGGGAATGCTACACATGGACAAGAAAAAGCTAAAGGAAAAGATGAAGCATCTACAAGGAGTATCAGAGGATGGAGATCCAACTTTTTTGCAGGTGAAGGCTTCCAAGATACTTGGAAGAATTTTCAAGCCAGGGTGCATGGTGCAGGAGCACCCAGTACACACAATTTCAACAATTCATCTTTTGAAGGAAGGCATTAGGAAATAGGGGGTATTTGGGTCATTTAATTATTTAATAAGGAATTTTAGCCCATTAATGATGTAATTAGGGGTCTTTGATGTTATTTAGTTCAAAAAATGCAAAAGGTTGCATAAAAATGTACTTATTGTCAACAAATTGTTAAAAGTGCAAAACTAGGCAATTAGGGGTCTAATTGGTAAAAAGTTGGTTTCCAATGTCCAACTAATTAAAATTCCAGTTGGAGGATGTTTGTAAGGGTGGTTAGATTTTAAATAATCCTCTCATGGTTGAGGCATGGTTGTTGAATCATTTTTTTTGAAGTTATAATGAAGAAAAGGCTGCTTTCTGGAAATTTCTATGTGTAAATTTGCTGCTAAAATGTGTGGTACAACCTTTGTACGACCTATACGGGATCAACCCTATTATGGTTGGAAAGAGAAGAGTGTCAGCTTTCATTTAAAAGTGGTTTGGTGAATTTTTATTGAGTTTAGAGGGTTTTATTGACATTTTACTGAAACTGCCCTATTTTGGTGTAAATTGGTGGTTTGAGAGTAATAAAATGAGTTTTTAGGGCATTCCACCTACTATAGCATTTGTAACTCGGTGGAATGACCCCATCTATTGTAAAATAGGTTTCCAAATTATTTCCAGGTCAGAGGAAGTGTGTTTGTAGGTTTTGGGTGTTGCCCTAGGTTGAATTTGGGTGATTTTCCTTGTGAAAGTGAGGAACTAAATGATGGGTTATGAGTTTTCTGGAAGAAATAACCTATGTGATGAATTTTAAAGCTTGTGTAGGCATAATTATGACTATTTGAATAGGTGGAAGGGTCTGGAAAGGTCTGGAGGTATGATTTACAATAAACCCTCCTTTTGAAGGCCTAGAATCAAGGGTTTTTGGTTTTGCTATGTTGGAAGAGTGATTTCTGGAAACTAGTGGTGGATTTAATAGTTTTTGGGCATTTTAATTGCTGCCCCAAGGTTTCATAAGGTTTGGTGGAGTTTAAAGTGTACCTTCTTTGTAAAAGTGGGCTAATTCTACTAGCCCTTGGATACGGTGACTTAATGTTTTTCTATGTTTTGACAAATGAATCTTACTTGTAAGCTTGGAAATGTCTTTTTGATGGAATATGGATGCTATATGGATGATCAGTGGGTGTTCTTACAGTTTTCTTTGAGGAATTGGTCTTTCAGTTGCTTAGTTGTGAATTGGAAAGCCATAGAGCTGACCCTATGGAAGTTGTGCTATTTATTTGATTTTGTGTTGGTGTTTGGTTTTCAAAGCTTGGTTGATTGTTCCTCCATCTTGTTCTACATCAGAGAGGAATGCATTCCTACAACTATAGCAAAGTTGATGTGGCTACAAAAATGTTGAAAGCAATCTCACAAGACAGTAAGTTGATGCTTTTGTCGTAGATGTGAGGAATGTTGTGATTGTTAGAAATCATGAATCCAATCGTGTAGCAAGTAGCAATATTTATAAGAAAAATGTAAACCTAGAGCAAATGAATGTGTAGAGAGTGTGTGCAAAAGCATGAATAAGATTGAGAATTTCCAAGAAGATGGATTTAAAGTGAAAGATAACATTTTGAAGAAGGTTTTGGAGGAAAAGAGCCATTCAAAGGTGTGTAGGAAGGCTTAGGAGTGTTATGTTTCATTTCCAATGGATAATGTAATGCCTCTACAAATTCCAAAGCCATGAATCTTGTTAGGAAAAAAATGCACTGCATAGACGTCTGCACTAAAATTCCCCCACTAACACTAAAAAAGTTCCAAGTGGATGGGATATAGAATGAGGATGTGGAATTACTTGGTTAGATTTTATTTTTCTAAAGTGAAGGGTGTTAAATGGGAATTTTCAAGAGGGTGAAAAATCACTCCTATACATTTTCCCCCACATTAGCTAGCATGAGTGACAATGAATGTTTGGTAAAGTAGATTGAAAGAGTTTAGAAATGTGCACCTAAACTGTCAAGAAGTAGACCGCAATCTGGCAAGCTCAAAATCATAGGGTAGACAAATAGCTCCACAAGTACTCTCTCCTGAGGAGGATTGAACAAAGTTCTTCAAACACTCTTAGACCAATGATGGAAAAATCTCATAGGATGTAAGAGCTTCATAGGTCCTTGGACCCATAAAGGAGGCACCCCCAAATAATCTCTCCTAAAGGAAGCCCAATGCAAGGGACTTTGTAGAGTTTGATTGGAAAGCAACTCCACAGGTGAACCTAAAAAGCAAAATATTAATCCACAAACAAAACATAATAGAAAATAGAAAATCCATGTCGACAAGCAAGAAGATAGTAAAAAATTGAAGGAATACCTTTCAAAAGGGTTCCTTAGGAAGCCTTCAAAAGAAAGGCGGTGTACTCAAGGGAAAGGGTATGTGTAGGATAATCATGGAAAAATAGGCCCTTAAGTGGAAAAAAAATTAGAAAAATCAGAGTTAGGAAACTTGACGTAAAAATTTGAATAAGTTATCTATATTATTTCAAAAATATGTAAGAATAGAATTTGTAGAAAATTCAATGTAGTTTCTAAACTACTAGGTTTGTTTAAAAAACAAAGACATCTATTTCGTGAAAATTTTAAATTTCAATGCAATAGTACTTAAATTTTAGGGAAAAATAAGAAGTGGGTGTTTGTCTGGACACCCTAACCACAATAAAATGATAATATTTTTTTATAAGATTTTAGATATAAGTAGAGGACTCATGTCCTGATGTGATGCATATTTTTTTCTAATTTTTTTCCAAGTAAATAATTAATTGTGATTTTTTTATTATAAATTTTAAAAAATATAAAAAACTTGTATGTCTAACCACCTTAACTCGGTGAAAACTTCATGAAATTTATTTTTCCTTTTTTAATCCTATAGTATGTGAAGCATAGAATGTGACACATGTTTTGGATTAAAAAAATGTGAGATCATTTGAAAGATATAGATTTTTTTCAACCAGTCTATCAATCAAGACTTTAGTCGTAATTTGAATAGAAAATGAATAATAATTACTTATTAAATTCAAAGTAAAGCATAATTTATATTGGTGGAAATGTTAGAATCTCCTTTAAAAACCCTTTTCATTTCATCAAGTTTGGATGAAAAAAAAGTCGGCAGCAACATAGCCACCATATTGCCACTTTTTGGCCCATCATGATCCTACAGATACCCGACACTTTGTTTGAAAGTATTGGAGTATTTTTCACAAATCAATTCAATATCAAGGAATCCTTTTGAAATATTTTTCACTTCATCAAGGAATTTGAGAGGAAGAAGGCCCCCTCAAAAGGGGAAGGCCATAACTTTTCCAGCACAAGAAGATGCTCCCTCCTTAGAGGAAAGTTTTTCAAATTGTTTCTTTACAAACCTATTCCGAAGGAAAAGTATTCTACTAGGGGTCCTTGTTGAGGAATGTGATTTTTGAAAAATATGTTGAAAATAGTTTCAAGAAATTTTCTTTTTGGCCACCAAATTAATATTTTGAAAATTGAAGTGACATAATAGCCCCGCTTAGGATGGTGCATGCTAAACAAAAAGTAACATGACATCCTAAGGAGAGAAAATAAAAAATGAAAAGGTGATGTTGTGGCTTGCAGAACATAATGAGATGTAACCATGGTAATGTTGCCACACACATGAGGGACAACACATGAGCACCACAATATCACAAAGCAAGCAAGAAAGATAAGAACAAATAAAGAAGAGACAATAACATTATGAAAAAGGGACAAGGGTGATCTAATATTTTGGGTTAGAGTTGCTCATAAATATAGATAAATAGATATAATATTATGTAAATGAAATATAATCAATCCCCTACTATACTAGACCATATGAAGAAAGGAACATGAAGACAAAATGAAAATAAAAAATTGGGTCAACATGGAAGGGAGGCCTAAATTCCCCCAACACTTTGCATCATCTCCAATTGTTGAAAATCAATGCACAACAAAGGGAGGATGATGTGACAAATAGAGGAAGTTTTACAACATAAAACCACTCTTGTATCCAAGCACCTACAAGGGTGGAAAGGGTCATCCAAGAACACATTACACAAGCATGAGGGAACACAATACACATACACATAGACACACAATCTAATATATAGATAAAGAAGAGAAACTCCCTAGTCCTTATCAACCAAGAGGTCATCATTCTCCCAATATAGATCACTATATGGGGAGGGAAGACGTTCCCAAAAGGGAAGAATATCTAGAAAGGAGTCCTTTAACCCTCCCATAGCAAGATCCAAGGAAGAAGGCCCCTCTGTATCTTGTCCACTTAGTTCTTGAGGGGTGAACATCAACGATTTTGCAAAGATCACTAATAGAGAAAGGACCTCATCCACATAGTTAAACATGTACTTCACAAGAGTGACATGTGTTAACTCAACGGGTGAGGGAGGTGGCACTTGAGATCCATTGCTAGGCTCATTGAATTACTCAAGAGTAGTGAGAAACTCTGAGGATGTCAAGGCTTCCTTCATCTTTAAGATAACACCAGCTAATGCAAAACTACCCTCAAAAGAAGGTGACCCCTTCTTCTGACCCCATTACTAGTAGGGTCATCCTCCATTTTCTCCTTCATTAGGGAACTCAATATCCCCATAGATGAAGTAGAGGGTGTGGAGGAGGAGGAGGAGGAGAAAATTGTGAAGAACACCACTGAGTTATTTGGCATGTCCATGGGTTTTGAAAATAGTTAGATGTTTAGAAGGGACATCGGAATGAGTAGCTCAACCAATGGAGCAATAAACACCTACACCCTCTTTAGGTGAGAATCATTCACACTTGCAACAGGAGTTGGAAGAAAGATTGAAGTTGAAGAAGTTGAAGTAGAGAGGATAGAAGAGGATGACATAGAAGAAAGGTGTTGAAGTAGGAGTGGTTGGCTCCTCTTCCCTCTTCTACAAGGTGGACTTCTCAATAGATAAATCCTTTCTCTAATGCTTATTCTCATGCCCAAGGTGGTTTCTATGACTTCGAGAGCTAGAGGCTATAGCTTGAGATGGGAGGGAAGACTCCTGTTTGACCATCAAAGTAACCATCACAGCTATTTTTGGTGGAGGGATGGACTCCTAGATGGGAATAGGAGGAGATCACCTTCATTTATGAGTTCCATTTGATTGAATTTCAATTAAGGAGTGATTTGATGCACAAAACTGGAGTTAACTTTCAATTATGACCCTCTTTTAGAGGGGTTTTAAGTTGCATTTGACCCATAAGGTTGTTTTGAGTTTGACAACTCTTTCTACATGTTTTGAGGAGCTACTTTCAGTTACATTCCTTATTTGAAGGAGAGGATGGACAACACATAAGTTTTTCGAGCCAAGATTCAAAATTTAAATTTTGAGAGCTTTTATATAAGCCTTTCTCTTCTCTCATTATTTTTCACTAGTTCTATGTTTGGTGGCTGTTGTGGTAGATTATTTTTACTTTGTAACTCATTTTCTTGAGAGTTCTTCAGATTTGTAATGCAAATATTTCCTATTTCTCAATAAAAAGCTTATTTCCTTCTCCATATCTCTTTGTTCTTTAGTGTTTATTGTGAGTTACAAGGTAGAGTATTGTGTTATCCTTTGTTTTATTACATTCCTTCAATGTTGAATATGACGAATATCATTTCATAGTGCAGGTCTATGTTAGTGCTCCCATTCCCTTGCATAAAGATTTGTGAAAACATCTTTGTTTTCCCTTTTTCTAAGCATTAGAAAATTTAGAGCCTTTCATTAGAATTTTTTTTTTAGGCATGAATAAATGAGTTGTGAGATTTTAGCAATTTTCAAATCATTTATTAGTTGGTGAATCACCTTGTTTTCCAATATTTTAGTGTATGCATTATCGTTCTTACCCTTTACCTCTATTAAAAAATTAATATTTGCAAGAAATATCCAAAGGGAACCAAGCGATAACCTAGAGGTCTATTCTTACCATAGGATACCCACAACCTGAGAGTAGTCCCATGTGTATAGGATTTAAGAGTTTTTCAACTTTTCTTCAGGTGAAAATCCCTATGTTAATAATTTTGGCACACCTGGTGGAACTTTTTTTTTTACAATATGAATAAAACAACATTTCTTATGCAAATTTACGAGTTTTTCTATTACAAACATTTGCATAATAATACTAGAAATTCAAAAGTAATTATATTTGTACAGCAATAAATACTTAGTAGAAAAAATTGAAATTACTTGTGTACCTTTTAATGATGAATGCAATTCAGATCTACCTATTTTGCGCTATAGCTAAAAATAGGTAACAATTTGGTGACCTATATAGAGTGTTTGCTTGATAAGCAAATAAGGCTAGTTTCCTTGCTTATCCATTGGGTATGGAGTATGTTTTTGCCCTTTTCTGACTCAAGAAATTAGTATATAGTTCATTCATACTATTGTAATTGTTTAACACTTTGCTTCAACTGATTATAGTTCCATGGAGTATACATTTGTTATTCATGACATTGAAGCTCAATTCCATGTTATGAATGAGAGATGTTTACTTGATTGAACCATAATGAGTTAACAACAAGTTTTTTCCTTATTTCCCCCTAGAAAAACTTAGTAAACTAACCAACTATGCAAACAACACTTTGGTTAATAAAAAATCATAACTAAACCAAAAGTTAATCTAACCTACTCTAACTAGCAAGGATGTTGGTCAAACAAAGCCATTCACTAGTTTTAAAAAATAACATCATTTTCTTCCCAACTTAGGATGCATTACATGTTGATGAAAAACAAAGAAAAACAAAGAAATGAGGAGATATATTAAAAACAATTTTAGTATTGCTTTAATATTGAAGGCGTGGTGGGATTACCTCCTCATTTTGCTCATATATACTACTACTTGAAAGAACATAAATAGGTTGAGAATGGTGTCCTTTTATCAAAGTTGCATGCTTGGATGAAGGTTTATTTTATGTTTTCTTCTTGGCCTCCAAATGGAAAAGATTCTTTATAGGGACCCTTTTCTATGAATAAAGCCTAAACTCTCCTTGTTGATCTCAAGCTGATGAACTACTTCTTGAACCTCCTTCTCTTGATTGGAAAGAATTAGTTCATGTGGTTCAAGAAAAACCACAATTTATTGTTCATCCTTCTCTTGTTGATCATGGATTTCTACTTCACTAGGAATTTCCTTAACATCCAAGGTTGAAGAAAAACCTTCCAAATCATCCCAAAAGGAATCTTCCTTCAAATCTTCTTCACTTTTCAGCAAAACAATGCCAATTTTAATGTAATTATAGCTCTTCTCCATATTTGATGAATCCATTTGAATCATCTGCTCTAATTTGGGAACTTTTTCAATTTTAACAACTTCTTTCTCTTCAAAGAAAAGTGGAAGTCCCTTGAATAGATTAGGAAAAAATTAATGTTGATCGCCATTTCCTTGCTATATAACTTGGTCAGCCAAATTGTTATACTCAACATAACTGCTCTGTTGAGATATGGTAGGTCCCACTATATTAGTTTGAGGGATTGCAAGTTGGTCCTGCTCATGTATGGACTCATTTTTCTTAAAGCACATGATGTTGAACAAATTATATTCTTTACCAAAGAATGGGTTTAGAAAGGCACCAAGTGGATGAAATTCTTGCAGAAATATAGATTCTCTCAATGAAGGAGGAGAAATTGATTGTTCTTCTAACTTTGCACTCAACTTCTACTCATATTTTTCCTTTTGTGCAATTAATTCCCTTGCAAAAATATTTTCAAAATGCCTTCCTTGTGCCTCCAATTCTTTCCTACAAAGTTAAGCTTGAATAACCAACTCTTCTTGTTCATGGAGATAGGCTTGATAAGCACACTCATCTTGGTGTTGAACTAGGCTCTTGTTCATCTCATCCATCTTCTTCGTATATTCTTGTAAAGTTTGTCGCAACACTTGTTTCTCACTGCCAAGGGCTTGCAATAGGCCTTTTATCTCATGAAGCTCTTCAACATGTTGATTTGGAGAAAAATGAGCTTCTTGGGATTGGATGGGTGGGTGGTAAGCATGATGTGCATGCTGGTTAATTTTTTTAGTAGGGCTATTTGGATTAAAATTAGAATTGTGGTTGCTTAAACAAGGCTAATAAAGTTTGGGAGAAATGTTCTCATGATATGTGTTGATGGTGTTCTCTACACAACAACTCAGACAAAATATGATATCTTATCTCTCTTGAAAGGTAAATCTCTATTAGTAAGCCTCAAGCGATAACCCCAAGGACTCTAATGCCAGGTCTTGGAAATGCATAAACAACTCAGTGATAAACGTGAAAATGTTGGTAATCACAAAGGGACCTTACTACAAGAAAGCATTGGAACTCCAAACTTATTAGATCTAGGAATATAGTGATACTTCAAATCCTAAATCTAACCCAAATGATAAAGAAATAGAAAAATATAAGGGTTTGAGAGAGATTCCTAAGATTAACAATGCAAATGATGCAATACTTGAAACTAACCAATCCCAAACCAACTAATTCCTTATCAACCCAGATGAACCTACAATCTTATAGAAATAGTGCAATATTCTAAGGTGATTTTCAGATCATGAACATTCATCCAAAACAACCCTATTGCAATTGAAATGAAAAAATATTCACAATTCAACTAAGCACGATGAATATTAAAGTCCATGCTAACTTTGCAAAGAAACTCACAATCAGCCAACTACAAAAAGTATGGACTAGGAATTGCTGCAAACACTTCAAGCATCAAACCATAAACACCATTGAATCATCTAGCCTTAGATTTAACATATATCAAATAACTTTGAGCAATTTCAAAAGATGGAACAATAAGAACCATGCAAGATAAGCCAACACAAGAAAGATCACCAAGGCACAATGTCTTCACTTGTATTGAATCATCAAAAAGTAGCAAAAATTCCAATGTTTTGTGCCACAAAACTTGATCCAAAATAAAACTAACTCCTACCTTCAAATCTTTCTCTATTGATTAATTCGCTTCAATGTATATCTATCTAGCCCTTACAAATGAGGAAAAATTCCATACTTATAGAAATCCCAGGATATGTTGGCCAAACTAGGGTTACAATAATAAACGACAACAAACAAATCATCCCAAGAAGTTTTAGAACAAAGATAAAACTACATTAAATGCTTGGGACTCATCCAAGCTGGCTTGGGTTCTCCAATATAGCTTGTTCCAATGCACATGAAGAATGAAGAAGGAATAATGGGAAGCACAAATTTTGATGAAGTCTTGCATTAAATACGCTCCCCCTTATCTTTATTTCACCCAAACTTATCTTCCACCATCAATAAAGTCTTCTCCAAGTCAGCCAAATGTGGAATAATCAATATTCTCAACTTCCTTTCAATAGATTTAATATCTTCCCTTGCTTGCTTGACTATTCTATCCCATTCCACCTTTAGGGTCTAGTGCTTCCCCATGACTATAATGTATGTGGCCACATCATCCAAATGGTAAGAAATGATTGGTCCATTATCTATTGGGACATAAAAATCATGCCAACATTTCCTTAACTATTCTAAGTTGAGATGCCTTGATGCAAACTTCTTCCTGCTAGTCATGACTTAAAAAAATGAAATACATTTACTATATTTCAATCAGGGTTCTCTCTATTTGTTTTCCCTTTTTATGCACCTTCTTCAGTACCGTCTATCTAATTTGTAGAGCCTCATACCATTACTAGGGTTCTGTAACTTTTGAAGAGGGAAGGATTCCATCACTTGCTAACTTTTATTTAGTGTACTTCATGATGTCCTTGGTTTTTTGTAGTAGGAGATCAACATCTTCCTTGTCTTGAGCTAACATTTACTTTAGCCACTCCACAAATCTATGAGAATCTCTAGTAGTTAACAAGGTTTCTTTGATTTCATTATCTCTTCTTGTTCCCACTCCATCCAACCAATCAAGTGTGACCTGAGTTGAGGTCTTCATCCTTTCAAGTTCATTGAATCAATCCTTTGGAAACAAGCCTTCAAGGGACATTCGCTCACTTCCTGCTGGTTGGAGGGGATTACTCAAGTGCTCGACATATTTATACATATCATTTAGCTATTTTTTTAGCTTCTCCTTCTTTTGTGTTTCCTTGTCTAGCCTTCTCAGAATGGCCTAGGAAGACTCTTGAAATTATTCCTTCTCTTAATCTTTATTAGCGGGCCCTAGGTTCAAGGTCTAGATTGCATATTTTTGAGGAGAAATCTCCCTTTTATCTTTCTCTACAATAGGGGTGGAAATTTTAATGATCCTATTATAATAAACGACAACAAACAAGTCATCCCAACAAGTTCTAGAACAAAGATAAAATTGCATTAAATTTTTGGCACTCATCTAGGTCGGCCTGGGTTCTCTGATATAGCTCATTCCAATGCACATGAAGAATGAAGGAATAATGGAAAGCACAAATTTTGATGAAGTCTTGCATTAAATACTCTCCCC
This sequence comes from Sequoia sempervirens, assembly GCA_007258455.2. Lineage (NCBI taxonomy): Eukaryota > Viridiplantae > Streptophyta > Pinopsida > Cupressales > Cupressaceae > Sequoia > Sequoia sempervirens. The sequence goes on from VDFB02093282.1 coordinate 53,640, forward strand.
CTTATCTTTATTTCACCCAAACTTATCTTGCACCATCAATAAAGTCTTCTCCAAGTCAGCCAAATGTGGAATAATCAATATTCTCAACTTCCTTTCAATAGATTTAATATCTTTGCTTGCTTGCTTGACTATTCTATCCCATTCCAGCTTTAGGGTCTGGTGCTTCCCCATGACTATAATGTATGTGGCCACATCATGCAAATGGTGAACAGTGATTGATCCATTATCTATTGGGACATAAATATCATGCCACCATTTCCTTAACTATTCTAATTTGAGATGCCTCAATGCAAACTTCTTCTTGCCAATCATGACTTAAAAAAATGAAATACATTTACTATATTTCAGTTAGGGTGCTCTCTATTTGTTTTCCTTTTTTATGCATCTTCTTCAATACCCTCTATCTAATTTGTAGAGCCTCATACCATTACCAAGGTTCTATAACTTTTGAAGAGGGAAGGATTCCATCACTTACCAACTTTTATTTAGTGTACTTCATGATGGCCTTGGTTTTTTGTAGTAGGAGATCAACATCTTCCTTGTCTTGAGCTAACATGTACTTTAGCCACTCCACTGCTCTATGAGCATCTCCAGCAGTTAACAGGGTTTCTTTGATTGCATCATCTCTTCTTGTTCCCACTCCATCCAACCAATCAAGTGTGACCTGAGTTGAGGTCTTCATCCTTTCAAGTTCATTGAATCCATCCTTTGGCAACAAGCCTTTAAGGGGCATTCCCTCACTTCCTACTGGTTCTAGGGGTTTACTCAAGTGCTCCACATATTTATACATATCATTTAGCTATTTTTTTAGCTTCTCCTTCTTTTTTGTTTCCCTATCTAGCCTTCTCAGAATGGCCTAGGAAGACTCTTGAAATTATTTCTTCTCTTGAGGTTTATTAGCAGGCCCTAGGTTCAAGGTCTAAATTGCATATTTTTGAGGAGAAATCTCCTTTTTATCTTTCTCTACAATAGGAGTGGAAATGTTAATGATCCTATTATCTTCTTCATTCATAGAAATTTTGGAGTTTAGCTTGGCTTTTGTCTTTTCCTTCCCCTTTCCAATGTTTTCCTACAATTCATCCCAATTAAGAGGGGTATCATCTATGACCACCTGGTTACACTTCAATCTCTCATTAAGCCAGCTAGGAGTAGTGGAATCTTATTGCAGCTCACTTTTCTTATTTTCACCTTGTTTATCTTTAGAGGAATCCACATTTAAGTTTTGCTCAACAAAAAAAAATTCAACTTTACCCTCCTCTTCCTTATCTTCTTTCATTTCTTCTAGATTTCCATCCTTTTTTTTATTATGTTCCTCTTCCTTATGCACCGGTGAAGGGATCTTTATAGGTATAGAAGACTTATCTCCTTCATCACCAGTAGGTGAGTCCTCATATGTCACTAAGGGGGATTTCAGGATTCTTTCTATTTCCACCTTGCCACTATGGAGTTCACCTTCCTTGAATCCACCTGCATCTTTATCTCGATGGTCACTATCCTCTACATCTCTAGACTCATGTTGTTCACCATGTGACTCGTGAAGAGGATGGGCATCTTCTTATTGTTGCACAATAGAAAAAGTTGTGGAAACATTTTTTTTTGTGTACTATCCTTTAGAGAGGGGGTTCTTGATCTTATGGTATAGACTTGTGTCCTCTCCCAAGAAATCTCCACATTCACAACCTGAGGGCTAGCTCCATTTTCTCCCTTGGAGGGTTCATCCTTCTTATTTTAATTTCTTGTGACTCTCCTTATTTTTGACATACGGGCACTATATTTTTCCACTTCTTCATCAGGTTCATCTTCAATAATAGACTTGTCTTTCTTGGAAATATTATTCCTCTTTTTAGCTTTGGGCTTTCTCTTCTTTTATACCTCTCACTCTACTTGGGGACCTTTTATTTTGATCTTAAAGGGAGAATCTAGCTTAACCCTTCCTTTCGGATCTTGTTCAATCTCCTTAGAGGTGGAATGGAACTCCAAGTCTCCCATCAAGTCATACGTGTACTATGTGTTTTTTTTGTCTAGCACTCAAATATTGTGTTTGATCCACAATTGAGTGTACTTGAGAATAGGAGTTGTAATTTGTTCCAACTATGCTTTCTCCTCTTCCAACCAATCAATCTCTCCTACTAGTTTTTCCTTGAAAGGTTTGTAATTCTGGATCACATCCCAATCATCATTAATTTGGTTAGGGATAGCGTTGACATTGTACAATCTGATCAGATTAAATGGTATTCTAGAGTATTTCTTCCTTCTTACCTAAAAATCATCTTTATAGTTATCCCAATAGTCCTCTATATCATCCTTGTGGCTAAATTCTTTACCGACCCTCTTTTGTGCCTCACCAATTCTATCAAATCTAGGCATTTTAGAGTGGAAAGAAAAACCCAAGGCATTCATTTCCTCCTTAGAAGAATGTGTTTAAATGATGGAGGGACATGCTTCATTGTTGCCTACCCTCAAAGGGAAGTCATTACCAAACCTAGTCCTATGTTTTTCCTTCTTTTCTATAGCATCAAAGTCGCATATCTACCTTGTGACCTCCAGGAGTATGATATGGTCAGTGGGATACCTAGGAAGTTTTTAGGGAGCTCTTTGACACCAATCTATCCTAATGTAGGAGAAAGTTGGGAACTGTATGAACCAACCTCCAAACCTCTTTATCAATTCCTTTGCATTATAACTCGCTTGCGAGTGCCCTGCGATATCTGTGATTTTCTCCGCACAGTGTGTCTATTTAATGCTTTATATATATATATTTGTATGCATGTTATTGCTTGGTTGAAGGAAATTGCAAGTGCATGACACCGACTCCACCTGGGTACTCAGGTCTGAGCGTGTCAAGACTCAACGGAAACGTTGATCAGGAGATAGTAGTTTGGTTTACCCTAGCCTAGCCTTTAACCCTAGTCTTAGTACTTTGTCTGTTTTAGTTCAGAGTCATAGGTTGTATTGTCATTTTTTGTTTGAATAAATTGTTGAAAGTTAAATTTGGTTAATTTTTAATGTTAGTTTATTGTGCTTTAATTATTGTTATTTAAATTAATATTTTAAATGTTAAAGAAATTACTTGCTTGATTATTTAATTAATTAATTAGCTTATTTGGTTAAATGGTTTGATTATAAAAGATCAAACTTATTTAATTAAATAAATTAATTAGTTAAATTAAAATATTAAGTGAGTAAATAGTTATATTTGAAAATTAAATAAATTATGGAAAATTGTAAATTTAAATTAAAAAAAAATATCTATGAGATTTGTATAGTGGTTGTAAAATTTAAATAAAATAAAATTAAAATTTGCATGTAAATTTGAATTGGCAAATTGCCGAGAAGTGGAGAAGATATTTTGGTAACCACTTCTCGACAAGTGTGCCAGTGCTTTAATGGATTTGTTGAGAAATTTCACGGAGGTAATATTGGATCTGGGAAAATACACAGAGGCTATCCTATTATTCACGGGAAAATTATATTTTGGTGCTCTGTCAGAAAATTTGGAAAATGCTTTTTGGTTGATTTTGGAATTGGAAGATCTTTGGCTTTTGGTTATTTTGGAATTGGTTCTCGAGAAGGAATTGGTAGCTACAAGAAATAGAGGCTACAAACGCTACAGAGGTTTTCTTCACTAGACAACAAAGGAAATCAGGTATTTTTATTAGTAAATGATTTATTTCTTTCTGTGAATAAAATTTCATTAGTTTTTGGAAGAGAATATTACTGAAAAGAAACAAGTTTAATCTTAAATTCTTGTATTTCCTGAAATTGTTTTCTGTAACTAGATTTGTGAAAATTTGTTGTGAAAATTTATTGGTTTTAGAAAAACCTCTGTATGATATTGTCTGTAGAAATTAGTTAATTGTTTATGGGAAATATTGTTGAAAGATAAAATTAAACCTCTGTGTAATCTTGAAATTGTGCGAAAATATTGTGTAAAATCCTCTTTGAAATCTCTGTTAAAATTTGTTTATTTTCTCAATTTCCCCGTTGTTACTTCTCTGTTTAAAAAAAAAACCTTTGTTATTTTTCAGAGAACCCTAAGGGTTTATATATATATATATATTGGTATGAAATCTTTTTCATATATAAATTGAATTGTTGAAAATCTATTTTCTTTTTATGATTTTTGTCGCCGTACAGGCGTGTCAGAATTTTTGTTGTTTTAAAAAAAAATTCATAGTTTTATGTTCGCTGTATGGACAAATTTTTAAAATGTTAAAAAAATAATAATAAAAAAAATTAAATTGCAATGGGGAGGGCCGAAACCCTCCCCACAGATTAATGCGCTGGGCGCAGCCTGGCAAGGCTGTGCACAGCAGCCAAAGGTTATTGGGCGCAACCTAGCAAGGCTGCGTCCTTCTCAATGGAAGGCTGCGACTGTGGCCGCAAGCCTTACCATTGTTTGTTTATTTTTTTTAAACTCTTTTTATATAATGATTATTAAATTCGGATTTTTAATTATTGCGAATTAATTTTTGATATTTATATTTATATATATGTATATATATATATAAATATGAATATATATAGATATAATTATATCTTTGTTGAAAAAAAAAATAAAAAAAAAATAATTATATTTTTATAATTATATTTATAAAGTGGAGTATAATGATTTTGATATTTTTAAATTATAATACAAGTGGAAATTAAGATTGATGAAATTAATGAATAAGATATATTGTGAAATTGGGAAAATACAAACAAAAATAGATTAAAAGAAATAGATATTTTATTGATTTTAAATTATATCTTTCGTTAAGATGATATTTAAATATGTTGATTTTAAACTCATGCATATGGATTTAACATATCCGAATAATAGATATTTACTTTTCTTGATTTGCTTTCGTACGTGTTTTCTTTTGGGGCAAATTGGGAAAGTCTTTGTTTTAAAAGCCTTCCAGAATGAATTGTATAAAAGGGTGTTTAATTGTTCAAATGTATTTCTTGTGTTAACTTGGGTTGTGCATGTGATAAATATTGTGATTTGATATTGTTGAGAAGTATTTGTTATTGTGAGATGTACTTTGTGCACTTGTAAACCCTTGTCATGAAAACTAGAAACCCTTGTTATGTTTAGGGGAGTGGCTATTTGTAAGGGTCGACACACAAAGTGGTGTCAAGGTAACTTACAAATAGTTAGTAAGTCAGTGAAAACTAAAGAACACAATAGTTAGATTAAAACACTTAACAAGATTTAAATGCCTCACTTATGACTCTTGAGCTACTACAGTCATGAGTATAAGATGAGAAGGCCTGGAATGGCAAATCGGTGTCTTGTTCCTTTTAAAGACATTCGATTCCACAATAGTATGCAATAGGGGCCAGGTTTCGTAAGAGGTTACCAGGGTAACCCAAGGATTGGGGGTTGGAACCTAGGAAGAAACACTAGGGTAACCTTTGCATCGTTGTGATGACACTCCACTGGGCAACAGTGTTGTAAGCAGTGTCTCTAAATGCAGGCTTAATGTGGCTTAAACAGTGCATTGCTAGTGTCTAGGGTTAGTAGATTAGGTCTAGGTAACACTATCTCCTAGCATGGGGGAGTGGACCCTCTGAATTTTTCCCCACATGGTTGGGTGGAACGTGCACCTTACTCCATTGGGTCCCCAGTTTGATCATGGCATCGAGAGCTTCATGGATGCAGAGCTCACACTTGGATCTTATATGCACTTCTCTTATTGTAAACTTGTATTTGAAAACATCCCTCAATTGTATAAGAGGTGAACAATGTAATTGTAATTGTAATCATTATTGAACTACCTCATCAGATGGATGATTATTGTATATTCTATCAAATGCAATGTATGGAAACATGTTTGTACTTTATTATATTATCTTGAATGGAAATTTCAATGTTATGCAATGTTAAATCTTTATATTATAATTTAATATGTGCAATGCAAAATACTTAAGTCACTTATGGAAAACTCAAAGTAATGTAACGTCGCTTAGCCTAATGAATGTATGCAACTAATTAACTTAATAATTAAACTTTAAAAAAAAATTATTACACCTTTATTTCACAATTGCAACATTCTTAGGTTATTAAGACGGGGCATTACAGTATGAACCAACCTCCAAACCTCTTTATCAATTCCTTTGCATTATCTAAGATTCTGACATGTTCTACACCTTGAAGCAATCTGGTGATGTACATGTTGAATGCATCATTCACCCTCCTATAGCTTAAGCTCCATATGTGTAATTGTGGGTAGACTTCATAGATCATATCTTGCTTGAAGACACCTCTTGCACTTAGTCCTTTGTATGGATGGAATCTTGCAAGTGTATAGACAAAGTAGGAGGTCATGGTGAATCTCTTTGTCTGCAACACATTAAATAGTTTCTCATATATCATTGCACTGATGATGCCTACCTATTGATAATCAGTGTTCTATTCCATCCTCGCTATAATGTAGAACACACAATTGTCAAAGACTCCTACACTTTTCAATCTCACTGCTCTACTAAGGAGTTTAATTGAATCATAATATTTTTCATTAAACTTTTCCATGAATAGTTACTTTGGCAATTTAGAGATGTGGGGCTTAGGATTTTCCAACTAGGAATTGAAGATATGTAGAGCCCTATTTGTATCATCTGCATAATATTTCTTGGCTACATCGAGGTCAAGACCCACCACATGAGATCTATTAGGTATATCAAAAGTTTTTTCCACTGAAACAAAAGAGAAATGAGCCAACACTCTACCCTATGGACCAATCATTCTTTGTGTGTCTGGGTCATAGTACCTTGCACATTCTAGCACTAGCTCATACCATTGCACATCGGGAGGAAATCTACCCACATGAGCCAATCCCAAACTCACTAGTCTTCTTGCCAATAGAGGAGGATCCTTCACTGCCATTTTGGCCTTAAATTCCTCAAAATCCCACTTACCTACATTTGTATCAGTGACCTCTAACTAGATGGAAGTTAACTTGCTCTAAAGAACCTTGTTTTTTATGTTGAATTTGATTCTTTTTGCCTCTGAGATAGAAGATCCTTCAGCAGCTAGATCCATTTTTTTTCTCTTGGTCCCACCAACAACTACTTTACTTGATTCAACCGACAATCTACAAAAGAACACATTAAATACTCTTTACAATATTAGAATCAAGGTCAGCCAATCATAAACATGTTTATCATTCAATCAATTGGAAATCATGATTGAAATCCCTTGAATCATCATAAGGCACAATTTCTTTGAAATCTAGGATATTCAGCCATCTAGGGAAATCAAGCTAGAGAGGAATTTTGAGAAATTTCATGCCAAGTAGATTTGAATGATCATATAATAAATTAATCATCCAAATGAAGAAAAATCATGAACAATCTCTCTAATTATTCAAATCATCCATGAGATTTCAAAATATATAACATTTAATCCATTTGTTTCTCTAATTATTCATATTACGGGATTGTTCAGGGAAATCCATCTGGGAAGGAAATCCATGAAGTAGGTGTAATTCTAAGTTTTTGTACATCTTCAGGAAAATGAAGGGACAACAGAAAATCAAAGAATTTTGAGGGTTAAGGAATTCCATGAAGACCTCAAAATCATAAAAGTTATGACTTCTTCACGAATTTTCCCAAATTGATCAAACGATCACAAATTTGTGGATTTTGGGCTTAAAGCTAGATTGCTTTGGATTCTTATAGTTCATCTTCAAATTCTAAACTCACTCAGAAGAAAACCGATGGGAATTGGTGATTCCCTAAACTTGAAACCCTAAAAAATTTCCATGAACACACAAAACTATCTTGTATTTTGCTTACTTGTTTTGCTAAGTTCAAAAATGGATCTTTAATGGCCTACACAAGTGAGTTACTTCCTAATGAAACTGGAGAAAATCTCATCAACTCACTAAGGGTTATCATTTTAGCAAACTTGAATAACCCTAAATCATACCAAGTAAAGACAATAACACACAAAGTTTCAACTTCAAAGGTGAAACTTACATTATCAATTTGAAAATATTAACCAAGGGGGTGCACCTTCTACTTCAAGAAATCATGAAAACATCTTGCACACCCCTAGC
>VDFB02093284.1:0-73019 GCA_007258455.2 Sequoia sempervirens
TTGCCTCTCTCGGGAATTCTTTTCCTTTTAATAATATTTCCCTTTTTCCATTTCCTACCATAATCTTGAAATGGATTTTAAAAAATAAGAATAATATTTATTTTAATTGCATGTAAATCCCCTTTTGAAAATATTTACCCAATAATAAAATAAATATCTTCTTACTATTAGTTAACTTATTAACTCAAAGATTAACACAAATTAAAAGAAGAATAGAATGCATAAGCATTTAAATAAAAAATCTATAATTAACTTTAATTAAAACTTAATCCTTTATTTTATCATTCTTTCATTTCATCATTTATTTAATTTACTAATTGTTATTTAATTTGCAAATAATTCAAAACAAACACACTAAAATTGACATTCCTAAATGCATACTACATGAATTTAAGTGCTCGTGTGTGTGATCGAGAGGACTTCCTGCTTTGTTCTGTCAAGAAGCTAACCTCCTCTCCTTAATCACACCCTTGGTCTTCGACCTCCTGCAACTCAAGTGCACTCAGGCACACAACAATAATTGAATTAGTATCACATAAAGATATAAATCAAGCAATATAATATATGAATTCAAATATTTCTACTCTATTTTTCTTCATCTTCAAAGTAAAACATATTCAATACTATTCAACTTTTCATAATTTAAATAAGCACTTTCATTTATCTCCACACCAAAACACCATCATATTAATTATTATTGTACCACGCACATCAAAACATGTAACAAATCCACACAAAACCAAAAGCAACCTGCATCAGGGCTGAGACGTGACATCCTTCCCCACTAGGAAGAGACATCGTTTCAATGTCTTATTACAAATCCACACAACAAAATCTGAAACATCAGTGTATCATAAGTCTCTAAATTGAAGAAAAGAAAAACATGCTAAGATCTCAAGTGAGGAAAAGCTCTATCGATGTCCTTAACATTCTCCCAGGTGGCATTATCCACCGAATATTGGTCCCACTAGACCCTATACTGCATAATGTCCATGTTCCGCAACTTAACATTGCACTCTTCCAATATCCTTACGGGCTCCACCTACATCACTCCTGGGTTCTGTACTTGCAACACACGCCAGTCAAGAATATGAGCTACATTTGGATGATAGGGCTTAAGCACCGAGACATGAAAAACATTATGGATCCGAGATAGAGCTGGTGGTAGAGCAAGCCTGTAAGCAACCAAATTAATCACATCCAAGACATCAAAAGGCCCAACAAACCTAGGGGCAAGCTTTGAGTTCTTTTCGAAAGAGATTGATCTCTTATGCAGTCGAACTCTCAAAAAGACCTTATCTCCTATAGAGAATTGTCTGAAAGTTCTATTCTTATCTGCAAGACTCTTCTGTCGATCTGAAGCTTGCTTTAGCTTTTCTTTAATAAGCTTCATCTGGTCTTCCATTTCCCTCAACATTTCAGGACCAATCACAATCCTGTCCTCAACCCTGTCCCAACTGATGGGTGTTCGACACTTACGTCCATATAGAGCCTCGAATGGTGCCATACCCAAAGAGGCGTGATAGGAGTTGTTGTAAGAAAACTCCACCAAAGGAACATACTCCTCCCATTTGTGTTGTTGCTCCATACAATACATTCAGAGGAGATCCTCCACTATCTGGTTCACCCTCTTTGACTATCCATCGATCTGAGGATGGTATGTAGAACTGAAATTTAATTTGGTTCCTAGGGAAGAATTCAGAGTAGTCCAAAATCTGGAAGTCATTCGAGTGTCATGATATGAAATGATCATTTTTGGCACTCCATGCAGTCGAAAGATTTCCTGTACAAATTTCCTTGCCAAAACCATTGAACCATCCTTGAGGTTCCCAGGAATGAAATGGGCTACCTTAGTCAATTTGTCCACCACAACTAGGATGGTATCATGTCGATTCCTAGACATCAGCAATCCCTAAATAAAGTCCATTGTTATCACCTACCACTTGTATTCTAGCATCCTGTGAGGATATAAAAGTCATGCCAGATGCACATGCTCAACCTTAACTCGCTGGCACTACAAACATCGGGCTATAAATGCAGTAACATCTCTTTTGAGTCCTGGCCAGAAATATAGAGGCTTGAGTCCCTCAACCATTTTAGTCACACCAGGGTGTCCTGAATAAGGCACATTATGGAATTCCTCTAGCACCAACTCTCTCAACCCTGCAGAGATAGGAATTTATACATACGACCTTGGAACCTCAAGAGTCCATTAGACTCAAGTACATACCCAACAAATCTGCAATCTAAAGGATCCTACTCTAGGGCTTGTTTTACCCTTTCATACTACTCATCCCCGGGTAAGGCCTGAACCACCTGGTCCCTGAAATTAGATTTTATGGTAACCATGACTGCAAGATGTCTTCTCCTACTCAAGGCATCTGCTACCCTATTTTCCTTCCCTTTAATGTACTCAATTCCAAAGTCATATTCACTCAAAAATTCCAACCATCGCCTCTGACGAGCATTTAGGTTGGGTTGAGTAAAGATATATTGTAATCCAACATGATTTTTTTTTAATTCAAAGGGCTTTCCCAAGAGATAGTGTCTCCACATCTGAAGGGCATGAACTATGGCTGCCAACTCTAAATCATGTGGTGCATAATTTAACTCATGTTGTTTCAACTTTCTTGATTCATATGCCACCACTTGTCCTTCCTACATGAGAACTACTCCTACCCATTCTCCTAATGCATTAGTAATCACTGTAAAATGACCATTCGGATTAGGCACAACTAAAATAGGTGCAAAAGTGAGCTTCTCTTTTAGCAACTGAAAAGATTTTTCACATTTGTCACTCCACTCAAATTTCCTCCCCTTCTCCTAGAGTGCGGTAATGGGCACTGCTATTGATGAGAACCCTTGCACAAATCTCCTGTAATAACCTGCAAGTCCCATAAAACTTCAGACTTCTGAAACATTCTACGGTGTTGGCCAATCTACAATTGCCTTAATCTTATTTGGGTCCATGGCTATCCCTTCTGTTGAAATAACGTGTCCCAAGTAGTGCACCTCAGATCAGAAAATGGTACATTTGGACATTTTCCCGTATAACTTATGTTCTCTCAATCGATGCAATACTATCCTCAAATGCTTCTCATGCTCTTCCTCTGACTTAGAATATATCAAGATATCATCAAGGAAGATTAAAACAAAGTTATCCAAGCAGTCCCGAAAGACATTGTTCATCAAATTCATGAAGGATGTAGGGGCATTAGTTAGCCCGAATGGTAACACTGTAAATTCGTAGTGCATGTACCTTGTCCTAAACGCAGTCTTGTGAATATCTTCATCCTTTATTCCCAACTGATGGTACCCTGATCTCAGGTCTATTTTTGAGAATACCTTGGCATCTTTTAACTAGTCAAACAAATCATCAATACGGGGAAGCATGTATTTGTTCTTGATAGTAACCTTGTTAAGCATCCTGTAATTAATGCATAACCTCAAAGTCCCATCCTTCTTCTTCACAAATATAATAGGAGCTCCCCAGGGTGAGACACTTGGTCTAATGAAACCCTGTTTCAACAATTCCTCCAATTGGGCTTTTAGCTCATATAACTCTGTTGTGCTCATCCTGTATGGGGCTTTAGACTGAGGTTCCGCTCCCTGTAGCAAATCAATAGAAAAGTCAAATACACGCTTAGGCGGTAGCTTAGTCAGCTTTTCCGGAAAAACATCCTCAAATTCTTTTAGAATGGGATGATCATTAACTGATGATTTTGTCTCATCAAGGTCCTTGACCTTTATTGCATAAATAGTGCATCCCTTTCAGCTTGCCTTCTTTAATTGCATAGTGGAGAATTGCCTAAGTTCCAGAGGCCTTTTTACACCACAAATCTCCACATGGTTTCCTTGATCATCAAGACACCTTATTGATTTCTCTTCGCAATCCACAAGGGCCTTATATTCAGAAAGCCAATTTATCCCTAAAATCACATCATAAGATCCCAATGGTGCTACATACAAATTAACTTGCGTTTCGAGACTAGGGAGTTCAAGTTCACTACAAAACAGGCATTGCTCTACCTTCTTCTCTACCCAGTTCCTATACTAAACTTTCCATGAATTTTCCATATAGCCCGGTCTAACTGGTAATTTAGATACAACATGAGGATCCACAAAACTATCAGTGGCACTAGTATCAATCAAAATAGAAACAAGACATCCAAAAATTTTACCCGAAAGCTGGATAGGAGTGGATTGGTAATTTGCTTAGCAATTGTCAACTGCCAAATGGATATAATGCTAATTCTTGTTGTTTTTTCTGTTAACCCTCTAAGGGCACACATTGGCATAATTCTCACCACCACAAGTATAACAACCCCCACGTGGCGTTTTAGGCCTGTTGAAAAAATCCCTCCCGTTATTGTCGTTCTTCTTATTGAAATTAGCCCTCTTATTATTATTCTAATTGCCATCATTACGGTTCTGAGGATTACCACCCCTTTTTAAATTTCTGATCTGCCTGTTATTATTTCCTTGGTTACCTTGATTGCTCTAGTTGCCTTGGTTAGTGTTACCTTGGTGATTTCCTTGGAACTTCTTATTGTCATACTTGGCTTCCCTGCTTTCCTTGTAGTTTGCAACCTGCTGCATTTTATGTTCCTGTAAAAGTGCCAATTCAAAGGGTTCATCCATGGTAGCCAGTCTATGCATATGCACCTCATTTCCAATTTGAGGCCTAAGGGCCAGAATGAATTTCCGAATTTGAAACCTCTCATCATGTTGGTACTGAGGTACGTACTTAAGCAAGTGAGAGAATTTCTCCCAATATTGTGTCACCGTCGTTCCTCCTTGAATGAGCACCTGGAACTCTGTCATTTTCTTATCAAAATAAGACTGTAGAAGCCACCTCTTCCTGAAAGTCTATAAGAATTTTTCCCATGTTACCTTGCCAGGCAAAAATTGTTTATCAGCCCTTTCATTCTCCCACCATGTAGCAGCTTCACCTGTGAGCTGGTAGGATCCCCATTCTGCCTTAGTTTCCTCAGATAGGTTTCGAAGGGTAAAGTACCTTTTCATTTCAATAATCCATGCTTCTGCTCCATCACCAAAGGATTTACCATCAAACTTGGGTGGCACAAACTTCTTGAGGTCCTTACCCAATTCCTCAGCTACCTTCGTTAGCTTACTTTGATTCTTTTCAGTTTCAGGATTTTCTCCATTTGGTTCATTTATGATATTTCCACTTTGACCAGGATCAGACCTTGTTGGCCCAGTTTGTCTTGCCTGCTTAAGGTTATCGATCTTGGCCTCTTACCTACTTAAAATGGCCAAAATATGATCCAACTTATCATTGGGATCACCACGGGATCCTCCTCCCCATTCCCACTGATAATACCTACCCTCCATTGGGGTTACCCTGGCAAAACATAACATCAAGCGTAATTAGGCATAGGTCCTAGAGTTGAACCTTACGCTACTTTACGATACCACCAAAGAAATGCAGCTGAGAGGTGCGATCATTTGAAACACCGGGTGTCGAGAGAGCTATTACATTCCAAATCTAATAAAAGTAAAGGATGCATAGATCAAGATCTTTCCCTAAATGCTCGAAAGGAAAATTCAGTAATAAATTTCATTACATGTATGCAAAAGAAGTAAATTGCATTAACAACAAGGATCATTACAATGATACATATATAAATGCCATTTGCATATCAATGAGTTTCCATAAATTCATTCAAGTTTCAATTACATCATTAACTTTCAATCAATACATATATTTCAATGTTATGTATCAAACTTTCTTTCCAATACATCTATTTCAATGTTACAATATTGAATTTCAAATAAAGTTACATTTACAAGTGGGCTTTACAAGCCATTCAAAATAATACATGAATACATTTATAGCATATAAACCTCTGAACCTCAACCGTTGTGACACCATTGATCTTCTTGCAAGCTGGGGCAAAGAGTGTGATTAAGGCACCTTTTCCACCCAACCATGAAGTACAAGACTTCCTCGGGTTTCTCCCTAACTCAAAGAAATCCCCGACCCTGCACGAGGAGCCTAGCAACCTGAAACAACAACACAGGAGGGAAATCTTGATGCAAGCCTGATGCCTATATGCATTCCTAACATGAGAATCACATATTTCTTGCAAATAGGAGGTGGCAGAGACCTATATTCATTTAGTTCTAGGATTTTAATTTCATCTATTTCAATGGTGCATGTGCTTGGCCAAGCATAAATAAAACAAATGATAGTTTTAGAAAAGGTAAAACTACCGTCTTTGTGGATCCACCTTCGGCATCCTATCCTAGAAGTTTCCAAAATACAGTAAATAATGCATTTTCCATCTAAGTTCTCATTCAATTTTACACATTTCTAATTCCAAAAATATTTCATCATGTTCTAATGTTCACACAAAGAATTCATCAAAAATGGCTTTTTGCGTGCATACACTTTCGATTATGAGAGATTTTTCTATAAAATTTCTGATAGTTACTATGCAATTTAGAATCAAATCCCGTTTTGTTTTAGTACCTATTTTTCACTCTACGCTCAATAAGTAGAGCTGAATGAAGTTTAGCTATTATAGGTACAGGAAATCTTCAAATTTTGCTGATAAAGTGTTCATTGATCATCATTGAGATCATCTTACATATGTGTCATAAGCTTATTGTCCAATGTTTAAAACAGAAAATTAAGAGAAATTTGCATAATGATATTTTTATTCATTTTGTGAAATGCTGAATCTCGCACAAGCCGCGAGAGTAACTGAGTTTGTTTCTGACAATCAAGAGATGAATACTAAATCTAAATGGACAGACTACACTGCTGAAAATAACATAAACATAAAAAAGAGAAGCAATTCATCATTGCCTGTAATGATGAATCACTTCGTTGGTGCTTCTAGCCATCGTGCCTCCAAGCAGTTGCAGCCTCGCTTCATCACTCCGTGTACCTGCAAAATCATTAAGGAAATGGTATTAGAGTTATACTCTAAGCAATGGTGAATTACTTTCTGCCTTACGTCTATGCTACAGACAGAAATGTAATTTGCATTAAACCAAGCATTCATCAGATAATTGAAAAAGATCAAGCGGAAAGACATAATTCAATGGAAGCTTTCAGCTTCTTATATTTTGTTGACATGTTTGTTTCAATGTGCAGGAATAGGTTTATCATATTCGAGTTCATTTCATCAGATATGTGGAGTAAAACAGGCTCCCACAAGGGTTGAGCCCGGCATATCAGGTTTTCAATTATAGAGCAAGAAAGGATTACTGTACTATAATATCAAATGATAAAAATAGTCTAAATCAGCATGACGGAACTGATTGAGCAATTATCTTTTGCTCACAAATCAAAGGAACAGTAAAGTAGCATGGCAGATAAATAGAGCATTCAACATTTTGTTTTGTTTCTTACACCATCAAGTGCATGCACAGTCTACAGGAGACTCAAGATAACAGTTTAACTTCAATATTATGAGAAGAATTTCCATGTTTAGCAAAGAACAATGAGTGAAAGAAGATAGTAAGCTGATTCATACATTGAGCTGGGTAAATGAAAGTATTAGATTCATAAGTAAAAGGAGTGCTATCCTAGAAAATGCATGATACCTTGAAACTTTTGTTTGAATCAAAGATGAGAGAACAACATAAAAGTACAACACTTATTAATTTTTTGAGTGTGATGGTGAAAACACATTTGATGGTACACACAGTAAGAGCAAAGCATCATAATTTATCACAGTGCGTAGTACAGATTGCTAGAAAATATGTGATAATGATTACAAATACAGTAACTTTGAAGGACAGTGAGAAGTTTGAACTGGTAGAGCAGCAACGAAGTATGCAAATGAGAGGGTATCAGAACTAGCTTTCATCATGAGTCATCGTTGTATTTGAATTTCTATGTGATCAATAAGATTCATTGAGCATTCAGATCGATTTTCTCTTTAATCAAATATGAAACAGCAAAAAGAGATTGCATTTTCTCTTTAATCAAATATGAAACAGCAAAAAGAGATTGCATGAAGTATGTTTTACAAGGAAAGAAAAGGTTAAATCTTCTTCATCTATAGTCAGTATCAAGGAAACAATGTACAAAAATTCTTTATTGTTGTCTTGAGGCTCGTCAAAAGGAATTGTTCAGGCGTGCCTTGCCATAGAAACATAACTACAGCCATGAAGGTTTTGTTTTTTTTTTAAAACAGGAAATATGTTGAGTCAAAAATACCCAGATCTAATATCATTCATGACGGCCTGGAGGATTTTTTTTTGCATATACCCAGATGAGATTTCGAACTGGGAAATATATTTTCTTTGCTATCATAAATATTTGAAGCTTCATATCAAGAGAAAACGTGGCTGTATGTCTACAGAAAATCAGATTCAAAGAAAGAAAGTGCCCAGCTTCAGATTTTAAGCAAAAAGGTGACTGTTTTTCACAGAAAATCAAAGCATTTTTCTGTTATGAGTTCACAAGTGCTATATTCTTTGAAAAAATTGAAAGAAGGCATCATGGCACAGCTTAAAGAGTGAAGTTTTTGCAGAAAAATGAAGGAAATAGACCAGATTCATTTTTAAAGCAAGTATGTTTTTTATTTCTAAAAAATACTTCAAAGAACTTGCATGGCAGCTTCAAAAAAATACAGATTCATTGCCCAGATTCACACAAAAGAAGGAAAAACAGTCTTTTATCTAAAAATACCTCTTGAAATCTTCACATTTTCGAATTTGAAAGGTCTCTACAGCAGTTCGTGGTTTTGAGATTTCATGGCGGCCAGAAAAGAAGCAGATTCGTGTCCAGATTACCAGCAAAGTCTCAGGAAAATGAAAGAGCCTCATTTAAAACAGGAAAAATCACGTCCAAAGTGCCTCTACGTTTTTGAAAAAACGTCATTTGCTCTTATTTCGACCAAAGGCAGATTTGAATTTCTTCATGGCAAGAAATAACAGAAGCAAAGCAATTCGCGGCTAGGGTTTGAGTCATGGCGGCGCAACATGGTCTCTTTTCCAAAATGCAAAATGTGAAAAGTGGAAATGATTAGGGTTTGAATTTGGCTCGCCCTAAATCCTACTAATGATGGTTTTTCTTTTATTTTATTTAGACTTCGTTTCAAGTAAAATTCTTACATGATTTCGCCCTTGGTGTTGACTTAAAGTCAAAAATCTAATTATGTAAAAGGGGCCATGACTTTTTAAGTCTTTTGATTTTGCATATTTAGGGTTTAACTCTATGGATTTAGGTAGTGCCAATTCTTGGCTAAATATTAAAGATAATGTATTATTCTTTAATATTTAGTATACAATAAAGGTAAGTTAAATGAGTGTTAAGTATTAAAATAATCATCAAGTGGTTATTTTTAATATTTAATTAAAAGAATGCCTTTTCAAATAAATCTGTGTAAAAGATGTAAGTGAGGGCCAACTGGAGATTGTTATCAATTTGAAGACTGAGTTCATGCATATTTTGCTTCAAGTTTCACTCCAGTTTATGAGATATTATCATCATATACAATACAGAGATAGAGTTCAAGTCATTATGGGCGGATTGGTAAAAACGAGGTAGTTTTGCATACTTTAAGCCACTTTTTCAGGGAGTTGCAGTTCAGTTGGAATAGTGCATGTATCAGTTATGACTTGGCAGTGAGTTTGAGCTTGATTGGACTTATTTTTGCATGGTTTTGGGCCTCCTTTACAGAGATATTTTCTTCTGCTCGGATTTGGCTTTGGAATTATCACCCTTTCTTGGAGTTGGACTTTCAGTTCTTTTTGCATGCCTTTTGGAAATGTTTTTTGTATATATTGAAAAACTTAACTGTTTTTCAATTCAGTTCTTGTTTTCTACCTTTGCCTTCAGCAAAGAAGATCATCTTGTAACTCAGCTTTCAGATTAATATAGCAGTGTTTTTTACAGGTTCAAAGTGTGTAATTGCAGAAGATTCCTTTGAGTTTCAGTACTTTAGAGTTTGCCTTCTAGATTTTGAGCATCGTTTTTGTGAAGAATTTGATCAAAGAATTACTGTGTTTCAGTTCTGAAACCTCTGATTTTTCTGTCTTTTTCACATATCTGTATGCAATTTAGTTTAAGTTCACTGGTTATGCACTGTGCTTATTAATTGGTTAATAAATTTTGTCGTGAAAACCTCGTTTTCCCTCAATATTGCATTAGATCAAAGCCTCTGTTTAAATCATTCAGGTGATTAAATTATTGAATCTGGTTGTGCAGATTAGAGTTTTAAGAAGTTTATTGTGAGTCATAATTGCAAGTCATTATCATTTAGGTGCAATCACCTCTCGTAGCTTTAGAATTTCAGTTCAAGCAAGCTTTCTTTCTCTTTCCCAGCCAAGTCAGTTAGTTTTTAGGAGGTTTTTTCATCGGGGAACCAGCCCTCTCTGGAGATTGATTCTGGAAATTAGGCCATGGGCGGAGGTATTTCCATGTTTCCAACAGTGCTAGATTTACTTCGTACAGAGCATTAAGTTTTTAATTTGAATTGACAACACACCTTCCTCTAGAATGCTTGTGTGAAAAGTGCCATGTGTTTATATATGTGTTGTTTCAAAGGCTCCTGTTTTGATGCTTAGTTGTTTTGTGGTGTGCAAAAGCAGTAGTTTGAGTTTTGCTCATAATGCAGAGGCCCCAACGTTTCCTAAAAATAGAAACCTCAATTCTTCTCACCCACCAGAGGAGCCAGTTAGCATTTTTTGACGCAGTGACAAATCAACGTCTCCAAGGGTTGCTGCTAGATGGGAATTTCTTGACCTTTAAAGCCTTGACATTGATTCTAGGAAATGGGTTTCTTAACTTGTGGGGGCGGTATCAAGTGAATACACACATAACTTCCTAGTTTATTAAATCTTTGTTGGATTTGAGCATTCCCAAAGAGGTTGTTGCTTCCCTGGCAAGGGCTCTATTTGACCCAGATTTACTTTGTGGGTTGGAAGAGGTACTACTCACCACACGTTTGGGAGAGGGGGTTCCACACCCAGAAGAGCTTCATCTACATATCAACCCTCAGATAGAATTTTATCCATTTCTCCTTGGCATGGGTGAGGAGTATTAGATGCATTGCTTCAAAGCATAGGTTGGTTATGGTTTTTTGAAAAGCTTCCTTCATCTTATGTGCTGGTGCAGGATTTACAGTGGATCACTAACTTTATTTCCTTTGATGAGGATTAGAGTACATGCTTATTACCTCATTCTAGTTTTAAGGCTTCAGTGGAAACTGAGCATGTGGCAACATCGACCAAAGATCACTTGTGAATGATAGATAAGCACTTCTTTTTGGTTTAGTTTCTGGACTACCCATATAGGGGATTTTGTAAATTTTAAATCTCTATGTTTAGGGTTTGTACATTCCTCTTTCGAATGATATATCATGCAATACTTCATAACATACTTTCTCTAGGGTTTTATGGCATAATGGCGTATGTACCCTTTATATTTGGACTCAGACATCTATAATGAATATACATGGTTCATTTTACCATATCTTTGTTTTGTGTTGGTCTTCCATAGATCTCTGTGAAATATTTAAAGTTCTATCATCTAGATGTTTTCCTTTGAGTCGCATTGTTCAAATTAGATACAAAGCTTTTTTTCAGAAATGATTTCCAATATTTTAATGTAATTCCATTTATCTACAAAGCATTAGTTATATAATGAGACTAATAAATAAGCTCTTCTTTATGGTTTAGTTCCTAGGCTTCCCACATAGTGGAATGTTGTAAATTGCAATAAATTGTAAATCTATGTGTTTGGGGTTTTTAAATTGTAAATCTCTTTTGAATGATAACTCATGTAATACCTCATAACATAATTGCTCTAGGGTTTTATACACTTTATAACTGGATTGAATATATTGGGTTCCATTTAATGTATCTTACTTATGCTTTCACTGTTGAAAAATGTTTAAAGTTCCCTTATCTCGATGTGGCATCTGAATGTGTTGTTTCATTTATTTTAATTTGTATCGTTCAGATTAGATACAGGGGTTTGTTTCAGAATTGACTTCCAATCTTTTACTAGAATTCCACTTATCTACGAAGTATTAGCTACATTGAGACTAATAATACTTGGTATCATGGGTGGTTCTCATGATCTGCGTAAAGGCTACTTTATTTTCTAACAAGAAACCCTACATTCAATTGCATAATGAATAGTATGCCTTGTCAAAGACTTATTTTCCCTCAAAGGCCCATACTGCCTTAATTGGTACTTTTTTTTGGAATTTTCCACTTCATTTTGGTAAGACTGTGGACCATGGTTATTTTGTTGTTTAGGGTTTGTTTTGTGACCCTTTTTTCATTTATTTCTTGACAGAAGCATATTATTATGCTTAATGCTCCTGATTAACAACTTTCATGGATACATAACTTCTAAAACACTGCCTGGACAGGCTAAAATTTTGTAGATAATTAATGTAATAGCCAAAACTCTAATTTTTTTCCTCAATGGGTTACTAAAGGATACTTATAATGAAACTACTTTTCAAATAGTTTTTAAGTTCTCATATATTGTACCATTTTAGAGCACTCAAGTGTTCTCACTATAATGAGGAATTAACATCAAGTTAGAAAAGTATGACATGAGAATGTTTATTTGTAGATAGTTCTTGTAGTGCAAATTATTTTTTTTTAAAGAGGGGTAAACACTTTTGATCCAGAGCTATGAACCGATGAGGTCACAATCATGGGACCTCATCCCCAATATAAATTCTCAACAATTACACTTCAATGGGGTTTGAACCTTGATGACAAGAATAACAACACAAAAACTTAATCATCACACCATGCCACTATTGGTTGTAGTGCATATTAAAGACGTGAGATTTCCACAATCCATCTGAACATGATAAAATGCTATTTTTGGATTTTGATTGTGTACAAGTTCTTTTCATCAAATTGGTTGTAGCGCAAATTGCTCATTAAAATGAACTTGCCATGATTTAGTAATATCTCTTGAATCCTTTGTAAATTTTAGAGGAACTTATTTCTTTATGTCTCATCAAATTGGTTCTAGGAGTGATTGCTATGTTCCATTAATAGTTTCATACATTTTCTAAATTAATTCCCTTTGAGAATCCAATTGAGCTTGAATTATGTGTGATATAGTCATTACATTTTCAACCAAGAAACATTCTCTATCTGTTCAAATTGACCGCCTAAATTCATGCCAATGCAAGTGCTCAAAATGTATATTTCCAAATCAGCTCGCTTATCAGGTCTATCTCCAGGTCAGTTCGCTTCTCCTCATATTTGCAATGCAAATGTATATTTCTAACTGATTGATAGGAATAAAATGTGAAAAATAAAGCAAAAATTCAATGCAGTTGTGGGAGATGTAGTGGTGATTCCAAATCAGAGCAAATAAAGACGAGGGGTCAAATGATCCCTAGGCGTTCCTTCGCCCCTATAGCCGAGCCATGTGGATAATGATTGTTGTATTTTGGGTAAAACAATTGAAGGATGACATTCATATATGATTGACTCTATAGTTTAACAGTTTAATTTTCCTTGTTTGTTTGATTATGGGGGTTTCTATCATTTATTAGCGGTGGTATTATTCATCTAACTAGCTCATTTGATTTGTTGGGTTTTCTAGGTTTTTATCATTCTACGCATTTTTTCCTCTACCTTTGGTATTATCTTTGGTAGGGTTTTGCTTCGAGGAAAAATATTTTGTTTCATAATTTTTTTAATGTTAATAAGCTCCATGTTAATAGCCTGACTACATTAAACCCAACTAACTTTCAAGTGGTAAATCTTTATAATACTTGATAATAACGTTGGGTTTAAGAAGAACGAGGCTTGGAACTATTGCAACTGCAAACGCTGGTCAATGGATCAAAATCCAAAATCGGTATAACATATGAGGCGTATGGGAAAAATGCTTCTTATGTGCTTGGCAATGACTGAAAAAGCTACTGTCATATTTTCTTTAACCTTGACTTCAAAATTCTTAGAGTAATGAGATCTGTAAATGGTTTTAAGAAAATTACATGGCAGTTTTTGTTCGGGTAGTAACAACAAATAAATTATCTGGCTAGAGATCAGATCAAAGTTTCTATCCTTAGGGAATGGAATACCAATATGAATGGGACTGAGTATGATAGATTCCCAAAAGAAAGAATAAGTAGATAAATGACATTGAATTGGTATTAGTGTCCAAAGTTGATGAGGGTATGAAAAATGAAACAAGAGCAACATTGCAAGAGAGTTCTTAATGAAGCAGGAGGGTAGATAACTCCCACAAAAGAAAAGAAATCCTCACACAAATATATACTATAGTACCAAATTGGTCAAAAAATCTCTTTGCCAAAAGGAAAACACTTAGGGTGATGTAAAAGATATGAAACGTAAATGGATGTTTTCACGAACAACTAATTTTGTGCGTCCTCAAGAGAAGTATCAGAAGTAATGATGGGTGCACTGGACAAGTAATAGAGGTAAAACTAACTACCTACAGTGTTTCAACGTTATTTTTTAATTTTTTTTTCCGTAAGCTGTGATTCTTGGTAGAATCAAGAAAAAGTTGTATTAGGCACTGCATAATCTTTCTTCCTTGGATGTATGACATTCGTGTAAGGGAAATGATTGTGAGGGGAAATGAGAGAATGGAATCAATGGTATGTTGTATGTCAGTATTGGAAAGTTTTGTGAATATACATTTGCATTAGAGAAAATTGTATTAGCAAGCTTCCCCAAAGTTAAGATTTATGTGACTGATTGCATCCCCAAATTTTATTGTATGGAAGAAATAATGAAATGAAAATTCATATTTCCTACATATTTATAATTGTGGTTGTTTACTGGATAGGCTATCAATAAACTGCTCCCAAATTCTTTAAATTTCCCTTTTATGCACTTGCGTATTCTTTCAAAGTACTATTTTCTTGCCTGCATATTGTTCTATATGGTCACGATAGCAATTGTGCATTCATCTTCAACTCCTATGTTCTATCCCTGATTGTTCTTAGCACCCCCCTCTCTAATTCCTTCTATGCATGTACAAATCCCTTCCATTTGGACTTCTCCTCTACCCATCGACTCATCGTTGCATGTCACTACACATAACTGCTAGTTTATTTCAAGGCTGGAGATTAGATTTGAAGATCAAGGGCTAGAAATAATTGAGACAAGTTAAGTCAAGATATTTTGAAAAGGAATATTCCTTGGGAATATGCTTTGTGAGGGGAAGATAGGATAATTAAATAATTAGAAATTATTTAATCATGGAAGATGAGGATATGTCATTCTTTAAAAAAGAATATTTCATTAGAGGAAAAAGATTAGAAATGGGATAATTAAATAATTATAATTATTTAATTATATAAGATTAGAATTTTTCTTTTTTTTTTATCAAAGGGCTAGTGTGGGTTAAATGATAGAAATGATGTGAAAAGGGGATTAATGATGCAAATTATGTGAAATGACGCTAAATACAGTATTAGTAATGAAAATGATGCCAATGATGGAAAAATGCAATTTTAGGATGTGTGATATGCATTAGGCATTTTTACATGTCTATAGATAGAATTTAAAATATCATATAGAATTAAACAAGATTAACATGAACAGAAAAAATAAATCAATTATATTGAATGAGTTGTACAATCATTCTAGTTTGATAAACGTTTGAGATATGAATATTATGTAACTTATAAAGAAATAACTTGATGGAAGATTGTAAATACATAATTTCAATAAAAATAATATAATTTGAAGTATGTTTACATGTGACATTGAATTCGCATACATTTAAATAGAAGTATATAATCTTGCAAATATGTTTCTACATAGCATAAACAAAGG
The DNA here is from genome assembly GCA_007258455.2 of Sequoia sempervirens. Taxonomy (NCBI): domain Eukaryota; kingdom Viridiplantae; phylum Streptophyta; class Pinopsida; order Cupressales; family Cupressaceae; genus Sequoia; species Sequoia sempervirens. The sequence continues at coordinate 15,781 of VDFB02093284.1, forward strand.
ATCTAGATTTAGATACTATTGTTGCACATATCATTGAGTTCACCCAACAAGAATGTGTTTTCTCCAGCAAAATCTAGCTGGTCAACTTTGGTGATTGTTGATTTTAGCCATCCTTGAACACCACTTGAATTATATTCAAATGAGAGGGTGAAGAATTTCTTGAATAAAGCTCTTTTTATTATAGTATCAACATTAATTTATGCTTTCTAGTTGAATTGTAGCATATATAAATCCTCTGTAGACATTCCAAGAAGGTTGATTATCGGTTATTCAAAAGAAATAGCCCATATTGTTCCTGTATGATCTATTAGCTTTAGTCAAGGATTATGTATTGTAACTACAATTGGAAAAAGTAGCTTTTCACTTTGAATAATACCATGTTCGATCATCATTTTGTATAGGTTTTTTTATTTATTTTTACATTTGCTACAACAACTATGGTGTTTTTGATTCTAGAGTTTAAATTTTTTGCTCTTAGAAGACTTAGGGTGATGAAAATTAAAATATTAGTTCTAATTATATGTACTTGAGTTACTTTGTATTTTTTATTGATTTGTAGAGAGAATTGTTGCATTTTCAAGTGTTAATATTAAGCATATACCTTGATAAAAAAAGTTGAAGAAAACACCCAAGTTTATAGTCTTTACTTTATTGCAGATAGTGTAGTTCTTAGTTAAGGACATTGGAAAAGCATGCTCATTACATGAACAAAAAAAAGGGCTTAGACCTTAAACCTCTTCGAACTAAAATTTGAAATGGTCATTAAGTAATCAACTACTTAAAACATCAAATATTTTGAAACATAAATGTATATTATTTTATTTAAATCCATTTTCTCAATTGATTGTAATATGGATGACATCAAAATCAAGCCAATATTTTGAGAATCTTTAACCATGGTTTTTTTTGAAGATGCATCACCCTATTCCATTCTAATTGTGTCAAACATCTGCGTCAGTCATTCTTACAATGCAAACTACAAGACATGACTCTTATGGAAACACCTCTTGAAATAATCCATGTACAAAAGTGATGATTAATATTGTTTGTGTTTTTGGTTAAAAATTGCAAGTTTTCCCCTTATACTATTGGTTCTCTCAGCAAATAAATTGCTACCAAAAGGGGCAAACATTCATATAAAATTTAGAGTTTGTGAGATTTTGCATGAATTTGAATTTTCTCAACTCATGCCTTTTTTAATTGAGTTTGTACCAATGTGTTATTTTTAGTCTAGATTTTTTTATTGCTTCCAAATTTCATCCCTCTCTTTTTATAGATCTTTCTCAACCATTTTAGAGGGCCAATTTCTTGTCAATTTTGTTTAAACTCATGCAGATTCTCATGAAAAATTGGTCCAATAGCTTCAAAACTTTTTACACATTTGAATACAACTTCTATTAATGGTTTTGTAATATTAAGGCCTTATTTGCAATCCAATTTCACACTTTCCTCTCAATATCATACACAGTTTAATCCAAAAGATCTCTTTAATTATATGTATATATGATTATTTAAAAAACAATAATTAAGTTTATTATATATTTTAGTATTTTTTTTATTTCATAAAATAAAATTTAATAAGTTTATAAATTTGATATGTATTTTCTATTAATAAATTTAAGTTATTTTTTTATAAGTAAACATGAGACTTATTGGTGTCACACCCGTATATTGAAATCCAAAAAGATTTACATCAAGTTGTAGTGTCAACTTGCTGATTATGTATAGCAAACAATACCCCAGCTTTCCAAAATGAGCCTCCTACCAAGGATCTTTGTAAAAGCTTAACATAACTAATACTAACCTCCCTATGCAAAAATATGCTACTTAAAAGAAGCATTTACTTATCACTACTATTTTGAATTACCACCATCTTCATCCCCATGCTTGAGGTCGATGATGACAAAGGCCCAAGTAGTGTCATTGCTTGCAACTATGTCCACACATCCTCTAAGAAAGTTGATCCTGAGCTTATCTTGGCTCCTCTTTTAAGCTTAAAATTTTCACTTTTTATTTCTTGGCACCAAAGCAAATAAGCTCTGTAAGCCTTCTTATGATATGTTCAATAGTGGCTTGGTATTCCTCCAATATCATACATTTTTTTTAACATAACTCACCTTGATGAGAATGCAAAAATAACAATTGAAAAGAGAATGGGTTTGAAACTAAGTGTTGATGATGCTTGAAATAAGACTGGGTAGGAAATATGCTAACCAATTTTTTCTTGAAGATTTACACACATAACCAGCACTAGCCAACTTGATTAGCGTTAGCTCCAAATAGAAAACCAAACTTGAAAGAACTCACACTAAGAATGCACACTCAATCCCAAGGAAGGATAGGTGTTGTCATATGGCGGAGAAACTAAAGAACAGTACTTGAAATGGAACAGACTCAACGTCAAGAATGTGCACTCAAGATCCCATTGAGGGTGAGGTGCTAACATATGATGGAGTTATTAATTGAAAATTGAAACAGTAGGCTACAACCAGCCATGAAGCTACGGGGCATCTAATTCATCCGCTATGGCGGGCATCCACATAATTGTGGGGATTCACAACTTGAGAGTGGGTACAATGATATAACAACTTATTTCTCTGCACTAGCGGTAAACCGTTTAGGGGTAATTAATTGGAAATATAACAAGTAGTTGCAGCAATAACATAGGTTAGATTAGTACTACTAATCAAAACCTTACAATTCAAAAGACTGCAAAAACATGTATTTCAATGATAGAGAAATAAGATTAGAAGATAAAAATGAATTCCAATGATGTTGCTTTGCTCTCCAATGATAGAATTATGATCAAAATAGAAAACTTATGAATCTGATATAAAATCCTGAGTTCTGAAATTTCTTATCAGCAAACTGGAAATCAATAAAATATTCATAACTCACTCATTTCACCTCCAAATCGAATGAGACTGAATGCAATGGACTTCTGGAAGGTAGGCGACCAAGCTAGGATGAAGAAATAGCAACAAATCTCGTTCTTTATTTTCTGACACAATTCCCAATGCAAGCTAAAAGGTACGGCCTTGAGAAGGGGCGATTTTTACTTTAAAAATTGGAGACTTCAAAATAAAATCTCAAACTTGGAGGAAAGGGGCGCCCTTGTCAAACAATTGCAATGCAAAAGTACCCAGAACCAAATAAATTTTATTCCAAGAGCTGCTAACAAAATTCACTTTCAGCTGTAGATGCATCAGCAACTTCAAAATCTGGAAATTTCATCAAAACTTCAACTATGAGCACAAATCTGCTAGTCTGGATGAGAAGCAGCAAAGTCCAACTAGGTGTTGTATTTCAAACACGAAATTGGATAATGGCTAGGAGGTAGCATCCTTGAAGCAAGAGTTCAAATGTCATTCCAACAGCATAACAGTATGATAGCATGAATGGATGTAAAGCTGGAGCAAAAACCTTCATTAAATAGAAGCTTACAAAACTCTTCAGATTCCTGAGAAGGTACACCAAAAGACATAGGAGTCTTTTCAAATTTCCAAAAAAACAATCAACTTCTCAAGATGGCGTCATTTTTGCATATTATGAATTTCACTTTATTTAAAAAGAATCTCATTTAAAAGTGGCGTCCACTTTTACCAAGGAAAAAGGCAATAAATAAAGTATAATTAATTCCTCATGAAGGTGTCCCCCTTCCAAGTCCACTTTTTAAACACAACATAAAGTTGTTCTCCTAGGCCAAGGGGGTCAACTGCAAATAATAACACAATTGCCTTGATTCTCCAAAATTAAACCATTAAAAGCCAAACTTGAATTGCAAGGGATGCTCCAACTGAAAATGAAGCCCTGAAAGCTAATAAACTCCATACTGCTTAAAATAGAATTTACTATAAATAGTAAACTCTTAGAAATGTCAAAGAACCTCAGAACTGGAAACCCTAATTTTTCCTCACACACGCCTACAGGCTTCTGGAATAGGCTGATGAGTGTTAGGACAAATTACTGATGAGAAGGGGACATTACAGTCCGCCCTCCTCGAGATTGCTTGTCCTCAAGCAACTGAAAAGATGGATGCAACAAAATCTATTCTCCTTCCCACGTGGCATCTTCAATAGGCAAATTCCTCCATCTAACCAAGTATTCTTTGATTGTCCTTCTCCTCAAAGAACGCTCTCTAGTATCAAGAATTTCTTCAGGAATCAACACCAACTGACCTTCCTCATCCAATGGAGGTAATTCTGAAGCAGCCACCACGTTGTGTCCAAGTGCCTTCTTGAGGCGTGACACATGAAATACATTATGCACTTTGCTTTCAGCTAGAAGCTCCAACTCATAAGCAACTTCACCAATCCTCTTGGTGACTTTGAAAGGACCATAGAAACGTGGCTTCAACTTTTCTGCACCACTTTTTTTGAGAGAAGATTGTCTATATGGCTGAAGCCTCAAGTAGACCATGTCCCCAACTTCAAAAGACCTCTCAACACGCTGCTGATCAGCGTATAACTTCTGCTGATTTTGAGCTTGTTGCAGATTTTCCTTGAGAGATTTCAAGATGTCTTGGCTCTGTTGTAACATATCTTGTGCTTGTGGAGCTCTACTATCACCAAACACTAAATCAACAAAATTAGTAGCTTCATAACCATAAAGAGCCATGAAAGGTGACATCTTAATTGACATATGATAAGAAGAGTTATAACAATACTCTCCTAAATGAAGCCATTTAATCCAAGCTCTTTGCTGTCCTGAAACATAGTTTCTTAGGTAGCCTTCTAACCATTTGTTAACAATTTCTGATTGCCCATCTATTTGTGGGTGATAACTAGTGCTTGGAGTAAGTACTGTCCCACTCAATCTGAAGATCTCTTGCCAAAAAACACTTAGGAACTTGCTGTCCCTATCACTGACAATAGTTTTAGGCAATCCATGCAAACGGAAGACCTCTCTAAAAAACAACTCAGCCACTTGAGCTGCTGTAAATGAAGTGGTGACAACAAAGAAATGAGCAAATTTTGTTAGTCTATCAACCACAACAAAAATACAATCTCGTCCTTGCACCTTGGGCAACCCCGTGATAAAATCCATTGCAATACTTTCCCATTTCTGATTCGAATGGGCAAGGGTTGTAGCAGACCAGCTGGATAAGAGTGTTCATTTTTATTTCTTTGACAAATTGGACACTCTCTAATGTAGTTCAAGACTTCTTCTTTCAACCCTTTCCAGTGAATCTTTCACGAATCTGCTTATAAGTCTTGAAAATCCCTTGATGACAGCAAGGGGAACATCATGAAAAGATTGTAGAATCTTCTTTTTAAGCTTAGATTCATGCACTAAAAAGATTCTATCTTTATAGTAAATTATCCCATCAACCAACTTATACCTTTCATCACCAAATGACCTTCTAGCAAGCTGGTTGCAAACTGATTTTTAGCATAATCAGCAGCAATTAACTCCTTCCAATCTGCTGATAACTCACAAAGTGACTGCAAATGAGGCCTTCTTGAAAGAGCATTAGCCACTACGTTATTTTTCCCTTTGACATATTCAATGTCAAAGTCATATGTCTGGAGCTTACTTACCCACTTTTGCTGCCTTTCATTCAAATCCTTTTGGCGCATAAAATGTTTAAGACTATTGTGGTCAGTCTTAACAACAAATCTACTTCCCACCAAATATTGACGGAATTTAGACAAAGCATGCATGATGGCAAGCATCTCTTTGTCATAAATGGAGTAAGTTTTTTTTGCTCCTCTCAACTTTCGGCTTTCAAAGACAATGGGATGTTTGTCTTGCATTAGAACAGCTCCCACACCCTCACTTGAAGCATCACACTGTAATTCAAATGATTTTGTAAAATCCGGAAGAGCCAACACAGGACATGTACTCATGATTTGCTTAAATTTATCAAAAACTTCTTGTGCCTTCTTGGTCCAAAGAAAAACTCCTTTCTTTGTAAGATCTGTGAGAGGGGCTGCTTGATGAGAATATCCTTTCACAAATCTTCTATAAAATCCACATAACCCCAAAAATCCTCTCAAATGAGAAACATTCTTTGGAGTTGGCCAATCAAGAATGGCTCTTATCTTCTCAGGATCAACTTTCACACCCTTTGAATTGATAATGTGGCCAAGATATAAGAGTTCTGTCATCCCGAACTCACACTTTGATTCTTTGGCGAACAAACATCCCGCCTCCAAAATACTAAGCACTTCTTCCAAATGCTTAAGGTGCTCTTCCCATGACTTACTGAAAATGAGAATGTCGTCGAAGAAGATAAGCACAAACTTCCTCAACTGTTGTCTAAAAATCTTGTTCATACAAGATTGAAATGTTGTTGGAGCGTTTGTCAAACCGAAAGGCATGACAAGAAATTCAAAATGCCCAAAGTGACATCTGAATGCTGTTTTTTCTATGTCTGTCTCCCTCATTCTGATTTGATGGTAGCCCGAACGAAGATCAATCTTCGAGAAGAACATAGCCCCATGGAGCTCATCAATGAGCTCATCAATCCTAGGGATAGGATACCTATTCTTGATGGTCTTTTGATTCAATGCACGGTAGTCAATACACATACGCATCGTACCATCTTTCTTTTTGACCAGCACCACTGCAGAAGCAAAAGGACTCTTGCTTGGTCTAATGAAACCACTCTCCAAAAGCTCCTTGATGGCTTTTTCAATCTCATCTTTCTGCTTCTTTGGATAACGGTAAGGTGTAGTCATGACAGGGTTTGCTTCTTCTTCTAACTCAATTACATGCTCGGAACCTCTCTCAGGAGGTCTTCCAGGAGGTAGGCTTCCAAAGACTTTGCTCTTTTTTGAAAGTAAGGCTTGAATATCAGGGTGATATTGCCTTTTCTCCTCCACCGGATCAGCTGGTAGAACCAAACATTCAGCAGCCCATTCAACCTGATCGTGACGGATCAGCCTTTCCATCCTCTTCAAAGACACAATTCGAGGGCCCCCATTTGACATCCCTCTTAGAACAACCTTCCTTCCATTAGACTAAAATTTAAGCTCCATAGTTTGCAAATTCAATGTGATCTCACCAAGAGATCACAACCATTGTATGCCTAGCACAACATCAGTGTCTCCAATTCCCACCACATAAAAATCATCTTTAATCTCATAATTTCCTAACTACATAGAGAGATTAGGAATCTTTCTCATGCAAGACATAGTAAAACCATCTGCAACCATTACCTTGAAACCATCAAATTCCTCAGTCTTCAAACCCTTTTTAGCAACCAATCCTTCATCAATAAAATTATGAGTTGCTCCAGTGTCAATTAGGGCAACAATCCTTTGTGAATTAACTACTCCATGAACCCAAAAGGACTCATTTTTCTGAAAACTTGATAGTTGTGCAAAAGCACTACCATCTACCACCTCATCAGGCTTCTCTTCAAGGGCTTCTTCACCTTCATTACTTGCTGATTCGTATTGCTGATCAGACGAATCAGATTCTGATCCATAATCAGAATAGCCCTCCATTCGATTTGCTTTGCCTCTTCCATAGCAACGATGACCCTTAACCCAAGGTTCACGGCAAGTGAAGCAAACTCCATCTTTTCTAAGCTGTTCTCTGAGCTCCTCTGATAACCTTGGTGGAAACTTCTTAGGCAGATTTGAAGAATGTTTCTTATCCTTCTTATGGCTGAAAGGTTTCGAATGAAACTTAGGCCTTGGGGCTGCCAACTCCATGCTCCTTGCTTTCTTAATGGCTTCATCAAGAGTTGGTGGATCAAAGGCTTTGACCCATCCTTTCAAAGGCTCCATTAAACCTTCAGCAAAAAGAACCACAAGTCTTCTTTCAGTGATGTTAGGCACCATTACTAATAACCTCTGGAAATCAGCAACATAATTTTCTAAAGATCCTTGTTGTTTCAATTGTGCCAATTCTCTGAATCTCAACTCTAGATCCTTGGTATCAAATCTCTCGATTAGCTTGTTGGTAAACTCATCATAGGTACGAATGAGGTTATGGCCAAGAGTGACCAAATCATGAGTCCACCATTCGTGAGCTATCCTATCCAAATGCAAAGTAGCAAATTTGATAGCATCTCCTTATGGCATGGGTCTGAGAGAGAGATAATTATCTAGCTTCTGCACCCATGATCTGGCTGTGCACTTATTACTACCATCAAAATGCTCCATAGTTATCTTTCCCAAAGCTTAGTAGAAATCATTTCTAGGCACCATAGGAGGACGTTGCTCATTCCTTCCTCCATTTCTCCGACTCCTTTGATTCATGAATTGATCAAAGGTCCAAGTACCTCTCAAGTCAAGAGGTAAAGAGACGCACTCCATGTAAGCTTGACGTGCATCGTCAACAAAGGTTGGTGCAGCTTCAACCGGTTGTTGCTCTTCCATTGTCGTGAAGACGGGAAAAAGAGGTCTAGAGGATGACCCACTAGGAATTGCGGCATGCTGACCCACAACTCTATTTCTGGTATTCACCTCAGGACTGCCATGATTGTTATTCCCATTAACTCCACTGCTTCCGCTGAGTTATTTTGGGGTCAATGATATTCTGGAAGTTGCTTTGGTCGGGTCCAACTGGATAATAATCGCATATCGCTCATCATCCTATCGTAAACTTCTTCTCAACTCTCGCCCCTCTCATCATTAGCTTGCCTAACATCAAGTTCTGCCATTATTTCAACTATGTGTCTTAACTTCTCTTCTTAATCGGGACTTTCTCAAACTTCCACTATTTTTCCAAGATTCTTGAAGACTCCCCGAGAAAGTCTCTCACTCGAATAGACAAAACCGGGCGCGAGTTCTCCGACTTCTGTGCTGGCCTAGTGTCTCTTTCTACTCATCGATAACTAATCAGTGAACCGCCATAGGATGCAAGGTGGTCTTCGCCTCGATACCACCTAAATATAACCAATTTTTTCTTGAAGATTTACACACATAGTCAGCACTAGCCAACTTGATTAGCGTTAGCTCCAAATAGGAAAACAAACTTGAAAGAACTCACACCAAGAATGCACACTCAATCCCAAGGAGGCATAGTTGTTGTCATATGGCAGAGGAGCTAATTGAAATCAAGTACTTGAATTTAACAAACTCAACGTCAAGAATGTGCACACAAGATCCCGCTGAGGGCGAGGTGCTAACATATGACAGAGTGATTACTTAGAATTGAAACTAGTAGGCGGATAACCAGCCATGAAGCTACAGTAATTTAATTCATCCACTACGGCGGGCATCCACATAATTGTGGGGATTCACCACGTGAAAGTGGGTACAATGATATAACAAGTTCTTTCTCCGCACTAGCGGTAAACCGTCCAGGGGTAATTAATTGGAAATATAACAAGTAGTTGTAGCAATAACATAGGTTAGATTAGTACTACTAATCAAAACCTTACAATTCAAAAGACTGCAAAAACATGTATTACAATGATAGAGAAATAAGATTAGAAGATAAGAATGAATTCCAATGATGTTTCTTTGCTCTCCAATGATAGAATTATGATCAAAACAGAAAACTTATGAATCTGATATAAAATCTTGAGTTCTGGAATTTCTTATCAGCAAACTGGAAATCAATAAAATATTCATAACTCACTCATTTCACCTCCAAATCGAATGAGACTGAATGCAATGGACTTCTGGAAGGTAGGCGACCAAGCTAGGATGAAGAACAGCAACAAATCTCGTTCTTTATTTTCTGACACAATTCCCAATGCAAGCTGAAAGGTACGGCCTTGAGAAGGGGCGATTTTTACTTTAAAAATCTGAGACTTCAAAATAAAATCTCAAACTTGGAGGAAAGGGGCACCCTTGTCAACAGGGGCGCCCTTGTCAAACAATTGCAATGCAAAAGTACCCAGAACCAAATAAATTTTATTCCAAGAGCTGCTAACAAAATTCACTTTCAGCTGTAGATGCATCAGCAACTTCAAAATCTGGAAATTTCATCAAAACTTCAACTATGAGCACAAATCTGCTAGTTTGGATGAGAAGCAGCAAAGTCCAACTAGGTGTTGTATTTCAAACACGAAATTGGTTAATGGCTAGGAGGTAGCATCCTCGAAGCAAGAGTTCAAATGTCATTCCGACAGCATAACAGTATGATAACATGAATGGATACATAGCTGGAGCAAAAACCTTCATTAAATAGAAGCTTACAAAACTCTTCAAATTCCTGAGAAAGAACACCAAAAGACATAGGAGTCTTTTCAAATTTCCAAAAAACAATCAACTTCTCAAGATGGCGTCCTTTTGCATATTATGAATTTCACTTTATTTTAAAAGTATCTCTTTTAAAAGTGGCGTCCACTTTTACCAAGGAAAAAGGCAATAAATAAAATATAATTAATTCTTCATGAAGGCGTCTCCCTTCCAAGTCCCACCTTTTAAACACAACATAAAGTTGTTCTCCTAGGCCAAGGGGGTCAACTGCAAATAATAACATAATTGCCTTGATTCTCCAAAATTAAACCATTAAAAGCCAAACTTGAATTGCAAGAGATGCTCCAACTGAAAATGAAGCCCTGAAGGCTGACAAACTCCATACTGCTTAAAATAGAATTTACTATAAATAGTAAATTCTCATAAATGCCAAAGAACCCTTTAATCGAAACCCCACCTTTTCTGCCACACCAAAGTAGAGGCTTCCTGAATAGGCCTGTATGAGTGTTAGGACAGATCAATTGATGAGAAGGGGACATTACATGGGTAGGAGAAAAGAAGGTATTGGAAATAAAATGATCCAATTTAATACAACCTTAAACATTTTTCTTATTAAATATGGCGATAAACTAACTTGAATTCTAAATTATTGGGCTTGTTGGAGTAATGCATTTATTAAAGAAAACGTGCAGTGGTATTTCACGAGGGCACATTAATTGCTTTGGGAAAGAATTGAAATTGGATATTTTCCTTATAAAATTACATATAAGGTTCTTGCTAAGGAGTTATGTGGGGTAGGGAAGTTGGAAAAGTCCAAAAAAATTCTCAATTATATGTTACAAAAAATACTATGGACATTGGAAGAAGAAAGTATTCTAATGGTTGTGATGTTCTCCTCCAAAATCTAGATACTCTTGTTGGAATTGTGTACATCTCTGGAATGTATCCTCTTCTTTTCTAATCCATGCACTATAGGCATAGAAACACTTGTTTAAAATGCATTGAGAGTTTTAGCTACCAAGAAGGAGTGCCTCAAAACTATTGAATTAGAAGAAAAGGAGAAACATCAAATGGAGAGGATATTTTGAATAAGGAATTTGAAAGGTTTTTCATAATAAAAGGACAATTCAAATTCTAAATAGTTACAAGGGGGAAGGGAAAATATATATAAGAAAATTTTATTTATATAAAAAAAATCTTTTTGCTGCTACGACAAAGAAGGAGCTAGGGGAGAGGTTTTCATTTTGTAAATCACTAGTGGCAATGGGTTGTATTGTTAACATGATCATTGTGCAAATACTTTTGGGAGTCTTTGAGCTCTTATATTGTTGAAGATTTTGAAGAAGTAATTAGATCTTTGTGTGTAACATTTTTTCATACCATTTTCTTTCATGTTTCTCTATTACTTTGGTTGTACACCTGAGTTTAATTTGAAAACTTTGTATTTATGATTTGATTGCATATTCTTCGTATGCTTGATGTGTGATCATTCCTTTTGCACTTTTTGGAAAGGAGTTATTGTCATCTCATCGTTATCTTTTGGGGTATGAACTATTAATCTTGGAGTCATTATTTGTTCCCATTTTTTTTATTTTACCCCCGCTCCTTCACTTAGTTTTCCTCTCCTTTCTCTTTTAAAGCTTAAGTTCCCTTTTGTGTTTTCTTGGTTAGAAACGCATAAAGAACTCAAATCTATATCATTTGAGGGAGCTGCCCCTCTCAAACTAGAGGAGAATCACTAATTCCATAGAGATTTCTCCATTTACTAGTACAATTGTCACTACCCTTTGGATGAGTTAGATAACTTTGGCAATGACTAAACGATTTACCAAGACATATTATACAATATTTTGTCACAACAATCCATATAATGACCCAATTTTATTTGTAGTATATTATATTATATTATATAACATGATATAATACAAATTTTATATAATATTATATACTATTTATTGAACACTATATTTAAACTATGTATATTTATATTATGTGTTATATATATAAATTTTATTGATTATTTATATGATTTATTTTTAAATTGTATTATTTTAATTGTTTAGACTATTTATATATTTTATGTTTTTACTACATTATTTATATTTTTATATTATTCATACTATTTATATTATTTTAATTATTATTTTTGTTTAATTTATTTATATTCAATTTATGTTAAATAATGTAAAAAAAAAATTATTTAATAAGATAAATAAACTACAATAATACATCTCATTCTATTTTTAATTAAAAATATATTGTCAATGCTTTGGAATGACATACCTATTCTAAAATAAGGATTTACAGGCGGTGTCTTTTGCAGCGACATGGAAGTAGTATTAATGTAAAGTAAGGTAAGGAAAGCAAGAGAATTGGAATTTGTCAAAAATGATGATATGCGATAAATGTAAAGGGTGCAAGTTTCTATTTTTCTACAAATGTAAAGTGGGGTCGTCATTCACATGGGTTTAGAGGCGGTGTCAATTTGGTTGTTGTGCAGTGGCATGGAAGTAGTATTAATTCTCTTTACAGGAGTGGCCTTCACTGCACACTGTCATTTTCTCTTGCCCATTTTGATCTCTTACTACCTCTGTGTACTCATTCATGACTGCAGAGTTTGCTGGTAAATCATTATCACTGTCATTTTCATTCTCTTACTACCTCTGTGTTTACTCATTCATGGCTGCCGAGTTTGCTGGTAAATCAGACCTGCCAAAACCAGCCACCTAAAAATGGCGAAAAGCAATCGTAATCCGAAAAAATCGCGTGAACGGGAGTACTCATTCATGGCTGCAGATGGTAAATCATTATCACCGTTTATATTGATAGTAAACACCCTAAAAATGTATTGTTGTTAATCCCGTTCAAAAAAAATCTCTGCCCTACATCTTTCCACATTGAACCAGTGGTGCGTTAGCAACTGCACCTGGCGAAAAAATCGGCGCATTCTCCGTGAACGGGAGTACCCCTGCGCTAAAACCATGTTACAAGAGAAGGTGATACCTATATACATTCAGGTATGGCTCCCATGAAGCGCAGAAACTGGATTGCGTGTTTTTAATGGAACAAATTCCTGGAGTATACACAGAAGCTGCATCTCGCAATGCCGATGTATGAGACTGTGAATGAGGGTCGAGATACACCGGCATTACGAGTTGCAGCTTCTGTGTATAAAACAAAAACGATTTTAATATCAGGCAACTGTTTTCACTTGGTTCGAGTCTGATTACATGGAGCTCAAAGAAGCAAGGGCCTCTTTGCTTCTTTCATCTACAAGTCAGTTTCTGTTTTTAGGATAAGTTGTCAATTTAAAAGCCACTTTTAAGGATTGATGTACTGATTTTTATTAATATTACATTCTCTTTATGTTGAAGACTTTGAACAGAGTTGGAGTTGGAGGCCAGAGTGAATGAAACAAGGGTTAAACATTTACAAAATGATCAAGCAATATTGGAAAGAGGCACTATGGCAATAATATTTTCGTGTGCAGCACAAAAGTGGAAGCTTGTAAAACAGAAGTTAGGGAATTGAATAAAACTCAGCTTTGCAATATATGTTGTTCAATCAAAACAGGTTGATATTCAACAATTCATAGTGATGAACGAATTGGATAAGTTCTGCGATTGAAGGATCAACTGAACAAAAATCATCTTTCTGAAGAAGATATTTACTGGAGGTAAAGTTCTTGGATGGTATGAGTTCAAAGTGCAGTTTGTAATATGAATTATTTTCACAATCGACTATTTATGGATGTGATTTAATAAGAGAACAAGATAAATGTTTTTGTATGACACTTAAAAAGAGGCAACTGCATACATGTCGCATCATATGCGATGCATGCAAATATTTTGTACATCTTAATGCTTGACTTCTTACAAGGATGTAAACACAAAAGAACAATAGCAAAGATTTTGAGGTTATTATCAAATCACATCTTCATTATGACATGTATTACCAAGGATGATGATACTTTGGCATAGAGTGATAGACCCATATTATTATGTAACACAATAGATTTTAAAATGATTGTCAATACATTCTAAGCCATTTTACAAATTGTTATTTCCTATTTCCCAAATGGATTTGTTGAAGTATTGAAGTTCTTGATTGCATACACAACGCAAAGAAATTTTGTATTCACTAAATAGTAAACACCTTAAACAAGATTTGTATGCCCATTGAACTGGACACACACAAGGCATCTGATCAGAGTAACTGGGTGTTTATCTATATCTCTTTATCTATTGTTGATTTGTTTTCAATGGATTATAATTGTGGTATTACAACAACTATTTTTGTCCTTATCAGATGTTCTCCTCTTGAATGATTCTTTTAGGATCTCCAACAATGGAATCCAATGTTGCCACATCTTTTTATTATCATGGGAGAATGTTCAAGCATATATGGCAAACATTTAAATGGTAGAATTAGATCTCTGGACAAAAAGCCTACATCTTGAAACTTGAACAACAGGACAACACAACCCGATCTTCAATTTGTAGAGGATATTATTATTCTCAAGCCAATAGTAAAATTAAAAGCTATCCTACAATTCTATTAGTGAGTGACAAGTCAACTCATTAATCATGACAAGTCTTTTTGATATAATAAAAAATGCTCCATCTAAAAGAGTTGCCAAGTAAATGTTTAGGGCTTGCTTAATTTTTTAAACAACACTATGCTTGATATTGGTGTACAATAAAGGGGCATGCTACAACAAAATTAAATCAATGAGTAGCAAATGAATCACTTCAACTCAGAAAACAGAGTGAAATAGAATCAGCTCTAAAAGCCATTCCTATAGAAATTGATTACTATTATATAGGGCCTAGTTGCTGGTTAAGTTGCTAGATTAATCACTAATTCTATTTCTTAGGGCTTCTATAGGTCTTAAACTAGCAATCACATCTTGGTGTGCAATGGGTACGCTGAAGAGGTATGGAAGGTCAATTAGAGAAAAAAATTATTTAATTTTTGCATATATTTGTGTAGTACATGAGGTCAATTTGGTGGGTCATTTAGAAAATAATTTTGTTTACATATTATTATTATTACTATTATTATAGTATTAATTTTATTTTATATTTTTATTATATAATAATATTATTATATATATTTTAATTTTATGTATTAACTATTATATTCATGACACCAATCTTAGACCTAAGTAATTTATTGTGTCTAATTATAAATTTCTCTATAAATTTTATGCATTTGGATTAGATGCCTTCAAAATCTAGATTTGTCTAAATTTATTTCATTCCATTATTTAGCACTTATTATTAATTGTTTAATCTAGTCACCTACAACTAGAATTTGGAAACACATACTCTATAACATATTAACATACATATAGTTTTCTATCAGCATAATCCTTCAACCTCCTTTAGGTGCAAGTGTTAGTATATATACCTCTCTTTATATATAGAATTATCTCCTTCTCTATCTCTCTTTCTTCTTTCTAATCTCTTCAAAGATCAATTAAACTATCATATTTTTTATATTTTAATTTAATTTAATCTATATAAAAATATATTAATTATTAATTATAATAATTTCAAATTTATATTTAATATTTTTAATTGAAGAATATAATATATAATAATAATATAACCTATATATAGTATCATATATAATAATAAATATAATTATATCATAGATAATTTAATTGTACTATATAAAATATATATAATATTAATTATATTTTGGATTATATAAAAAATATAATTTAATTAATAATTTAATATATGTATTTAATAGTTTTATTAAAGAATATAATATATAATAATAAATAGTATATTATATATTTATAATTAATTTTTATTAAATAAAATATACATTATATATTAATGATGTTAATATATACTTAACTATGTAGGGTAAAGGATCTTGGCAAGTTATATGTATGTAAGAAGAAAGTAAGCATATTAAAATGCCTATTCACCCTGCTTTTCCAATCCCGTATTGAGTTATGTTTATGCTTAACACCCACTACACATAGATTCACCCTTCAGCCTACTATTTAATGATCTTCTAGTAATAGATTTTATTTATTGTCATTTAGAATCAGATAACTCAGCCCACTTTGATCAACATGAATCTTGACAAGGTATACTGCAATATTACACTTAATCATTTATAATAATTAATCATGTCATTAAGACTTAAAATAAAAATAAACTTGAAGGGCCAAAACCTATATTTTTTATAAAAATAAATCATTGTTATACCCTAAGCATAATCAAGGTTGCTATGAAACCAATCTTAGAACCTTTTGGAAGAAGGGAACCCTTTAAAGCAATTTCATTTTCTTATTCCCTTTTTAATGTGTCCCACCTGTTCCAAGTATTGCTAGGAAAATGGGAGCAAAAAAAATGTTGATGTGAAAAAAAGTTGGTAGTAATTAACTAGATTAGTATCACCTATTTCCCCCCTAACCAATGTGCCCAACAAGAGAGAAAAAACAATTACTGGCCCAATTGCAATATCTCTAGAGCTCCCCATAGCCGCATATATCAAGGGGGTTACAAAGCTAGTGTCTTCCAAAATTACAAAGCAAAAAGTTGGAAGCTAATTAAAATCCTATTTATTTGAGATATAATGTGTTTCGTTGTGTACTAAATCAACTACCAAAAGCTTACAAATTTATGTGTTATCAATCCTCTATAAAGAAATTTAATTTTTTTTGTACCATTCTATTTTTGAAGTCCTAAACAACTCCACATTTTTTCCATTTCACAAAAAATTCAATACTTAATTCTCAAAAATGGATGTAACTATATATTCATTGACTTTTTACAAAAAAATTCCATTAGAAAGAGTCAACAAGTAAGTGAAGTAAAAAAGCACACAATCCCTCCTATGTTATCAAGAACACAAATGCCCAATCGTCAGGGACTGGCAGTACAAATCCTACTTAGATATTAACAAAATTATAAATACTCCCTCATAAAGTTCTCAATTTCTAAGCACTTTATTTAAAAGCAAGTGTAAAGAAAAACTTACAAACAAACACAAACTCAAGAATGGATAATGATGCTGACCAACTTTCATGAGAGCTCTTGCTATGTAGAGGCCAACACATCATGTTTTAACTAAAAACCAATGGATTCAAATAGGGCTTGTGAATTGGTCTCTCGGATAGGTACTAGATATTGTTTATGGAGTTGGCTCTAAACCACTAGATTTATCTTTGTATGCAGTAGTACAATTTGATACTTATAGTGGCCCACCTTGAGACTGGAATGGTCCCAAAAGTATACTATAACACCAATATCTTTAGGTAATCATAGAAAAATTATTCCGATAAGAGATGAAATGGTTACACCAATAGTAAAATACACATTAAATAATATATTGGAGAGTAGAAATCAAACAATGAAATAAGATATATATATATTCACACTAAAATGTTTTCCCATTATAAAAAATTAAACCATGCTATTCAAGAACACATCTCAATGAAGAAATGATAATCCTTTGTAGTAGTTCACAATAAACATAAATCAACAAATAAAATAACATATGGAAATTTCATTTAAATTTCATAACCAATGTGAAACAAGGGAAAATGCTCTCCCAACTACCAATCCTTAATCCTTCAAATAATTTCTCAAAACCCCTACACAAGGGAAGCTACTTTGAATAATTGATGACAAAGAAAAACAATATTACAAGTTTTAATAGTAACATCCAAACATATAGATTATGCCCATAATTTTGTAATTTTTTTCGTTACAACCCAAAATCAATTATATATTTATATACATTTTATTATGTCCCTCTACACAAACAAAGATACAATATTTGATTATTTTGTTGGTTAACCTTACAATATTAATATCACACACCACTTAAATATTAATGAAAGTGAAAAAATAATTTACTATATTTTTTCTACAAATGTTAATAATAAAAAAAGGAAAAATTTCCACCCATAAAATTATACTTTATAATTCCCAATTATTAAGTTCAATTTTTTTTGTGATTCAATTTCAAATATGTGAAAGCATAATGATAATGCTTTCATCTATAACCTAGCTATTCTTGTCTAAAATTAATCCACCTTTGTGTTTCACAAAACCATTCATTCTAGCTAAGGGCACACTAGATTCTTTGAGGACATTAAATATTCATAAGCATAATGGAATTGGATATGGTGGTTCAATGATTCAATTTTAACATTTGTATTTTTTAAGTATGTACCATATTTTTTGTCAAATTTATTTCAGGCTTGTACTTGGCCTTATTGAATGGTGTACGCTATAAAATATTGTAATTCATTATTCAATATTTGTACATTTAAAAAAATTGACTATGATAATTTACTTGATTTTGCATTCAATATTTCTACATTTAAGTGAATAAAATATACATTTAAATGAATCAGGTAGACTAACTTACCACATTCAACATTCAAATTTGTATTTTTTACATGGTTATTTACTTGATTCAATAGTCAATATTTGTATATTTAAACATTTCTCATGGAGATGTCAACATAAGTCTCCATAATAAAACCATGATTTACTACTTAAGTTCATTTGATGTGATATTTAAATTATATATTAATATAAATATGACACCTCTATGATTCAGTGTGTAAGCTCATTTGATGTGACATTTAAAAAAATTATACTGAATTGAACTGAAGAACAACAAACAACTAGACCAAGAATCTTAAAAAATTTCTTAACCATTCTAGAAGAACAAATTTGCTTGAAGACACAACATTGTTCTAATTTTAACCTTCTTTTTGTGCTAAGACAATTGTAATTACTTATATTTATGGGTTTGAGTGACAATTGGTTTCAAATAGATTCATTTTGTAACTCTTATATTCATGGCTTCATGTTTGACTTTTAGAATTTTGGGTATCATATTTGGAGTATGATATTTTTAATCTAGAGCTTACTATTTGGTGGTTCAATTTTTTTGGAATTTTGAAACAAAAAAGAACTCACAAGAAAGTATGAACTAGAGACAAAAAAATTTATGTATGCAAATAAATGATAAGAGATTCCAAACCATGAGGGTTCAATGAAACAAACCAAATAAGCTACAATTTCATTGCAATAAAATGTACCTCCATCTATGTAGCATGGAAGAGATAACAACCCATTTGTAACATTTGTGAACAAAGTTCAAGGAAAAATTATCCTATAATGATACATCACAACATTACTACATGTTCACACTTTAGTGAGAGGGGTTTGAATCTAGGTTACCATCTCAAAGTTGCCTACCATTACCATTACACTATAGTTTCTTGGATAAGTACAATTGGTAGAAGGATTAGAACATCCATGATCTATGAGAATGAAAATAAATATCCAAGCTTAGATTAGTTCTCAAACAAAAATTTAGTATTAATCTTCTAGTTTTTCATTAGCATTGAAAGGATAGCAACAATCAAAGAAACACAAAGACATAGAAAAATGTCTTATGAGAACTTCATAAGCAAAAGGGTGATTACATGCCACAAGCTTTGTGGGAGACATACCTCGAATCTATATTGCAAGATACGGCTTGTTGAAACACATTTCTTAGGAAAGTAACATTTCTTTAGCTATTTTTGGACTATAATAAATATCTATCCAAATTACCAAAAAAACATTAACAAGGTTAAAAAACTATTTACGTCCATTATCTAGTAACTATTTCAATGTTTATGGTATGTCCATGATTATTTTATCTATTTAAATGTATCATCTCAAAATTTGTATTAATGTGGAATTTTATTCATTGATACTTCTACTGAGATGCATCGTAGTTTAAAGTTTTTCTATTGTATATTTTAAAATTTTATACACCAAAGGAAGGTTGTCATCTAGTGAAACTAAAAGTATGCAATAATTAAGGTTATTCTAGTGTATTATTGGTGTTGAAACATAAGCGGCATATGATAAAACCTTAACTATAATATTTAAATTACACATTACTAAACACAAAAATTAGTTGGTAAATTTAATGGGGAAATTACCTGTCACATCCCCATCTATGATCGTATCTTGTGGGCATCACATAGTTAGATAAATCAATAAATTAATGTAACATGAGGGGGACCAACGCGGCTGGTGGAGAGAACATAGACAAATTAATTAGCTGATAGGCTATTTGTGTGAACTTTGGTAAAAAAAATTGTCATCCTTCCTAGTTTTTAAGTCTTCTGTGTAGTGTTAAAGGTGGTAATTTTTCTTTTTAAAGTGTTTGGCATGACGATAGAGGAGGCCAGCAAAATGGCATCAACATTAATTGTTGTATGGTTTTCGTGTAGTGGTGATGGTGCAAGTAACATCTATTTTAAAGTCCCTGGAAAACAAAATGAATGTTTGTGCAGTTATTGATAACGCATTGTTGGGTGTCATTCTCTGGGTTTATGTTGTTGTTCAAGGTAGCTATGAGTGAGGAGGGAAAGCTTTTGTGAAGGTGCAAGTACATTCATCAATTGTGGAATTTCTATGAAGGTGGTTGGAGGTTATCTTGTGTTTTTTGCATGCGTTGATGGTTGCAAAAGGTGTGGGTTGTGATAATTTTGTGTTCATTTTTTGTAGGTTGTTGAGAAATAACAGAGGGAAGAGAAAGCAAGTGGGAAAATGTTGAAAATACTATATAGTTTTGTGGGTTTTTGTGTTTTGTGGGTTTTGGCATGTGGGTGACTGTTGGAAATATTGTTTTATTTAGGGCTTCCATCTTCTGTGAATGGTTGCAAAATAGTTAATTTGTTGTATTTTTGGTGAATTTTTCCATTTGGGTTGTTGTTGAAACCAATATTAATTCTTTTAGGGTTCACATTTTCTAGTGAAGGTTTTGAGTCAGTATGTTACTGGGAGCTTTCTGTGTTTTGTGGGTTTTTCATGTGAGCCACTATTGAAAGCCATTTTTTATTGTGCGATGGTTGCAATACAATGAAATAATTAATGTTACACATGTTGCATTGTTTTAGGGTATATTTTTTCCTTTTTCATAAGGTTCTGTTGAAAAAAGAGTATATAGTTTGGTCACAACAATATTGTTTGATTTATGGTTCGGCTTTTGCGGGGATGTTTTTGTATGGGTTTGTCCCTATGATTTTTAGTGTTTTGTGGGTTTGGCCATGTGGGTGACTATTGATAACAATATTGTTTCATTTATTTTTTTTGTTTTGTGGGGATGGTTGCAATGCAATAAAATAGTTAATGTTATGTAGTTCGTGTTGTTTTGCATAAGGCATTGTTCAATGTTGTTGTCTACCTTAGGCTATATTGTTTCATTTATGGCTTCCATTTAGTGTGGTCTAGGAAAAGGTGGTGGATTGTTTTTTCATTTTTAAATGAAAATCATTTGGTGCACTGATAGAGAAGGCTAGAGAAATGGCATCAACATTAATTTTTGTATGGTTTCCATATAGTGATGATGGTTGTGGTACATATATATATATATATATATATATATATATATATATATATATATATATATATATATATATATATATATATATATATATTTCACAATGAGAAATTAAAGTAAAAATATACTCATTTCTCAACAAAACCTTATCAAAAATTGAAAGAAAATAGCCTTCTTAGTAGTGCCTTCTCAAAAATTAACAGTGACAAACCCATCCAAAAATAAATTGGTTTCTGAATAGAACCTTATCAAAAATTGAAACAATATAGCCTAAGGTAGAGAACTTTAATCAACAATACGTAATGTAACCAAACATAGAGTGTACAGCATTAACTATTTTATTTTGTTCCAACCATAACCACAAAACGAAAGCCATAAATTAAACATCAGTTTCAACAGTGACCCGGATGGAGAAACACTATCTCTCTCTCTTTCTATATATATATATATATATATATATATATTAATAAAGAGGAACCCACAAAGATTCACTATGAGAAATGAAAGTAAAAATATACTCATTTCTCAACACAACCTTATCAAAAATTGAAACAATTCCTTGCTGAAAATTTCCTAGACATACGTTTTGTTCCCTGAGGCATTAAAGGGTAGTTGTTATTATGACCATCGCTAGTACATGCAAAGCATACAATAATTAATGTTGATGCAAACCAATGTTTAATTTTTGCATCCTTCCCTATCCACGCGGCATGAAAACCGCCACCCTATTCCCAAAGCAATGAACAACAACCTCCACCAGCTTTTCCATGGTCATTGAATGGCTATGAAAATTGAAACTATATATAGCCTTTCCAACACTACCTTATTGGAAATGAAACAATATAGCATAACGCAGAGAACTGTAATCAACAATACATAATGTAACAAAACATTGAGTGTTTAGCATTAACTAATTTTATTCTATTCCAGCCATATCCACAAAACAGAGGCCATAAATTAAACAACATTGGTTTCAACAATGACCCAAATGGAGAAATGCACAAAATTGTAGCCATAGAACCCATGCAGAATGATAGCCATATAATGTACATCCATAAATGAAACAATATTTGTTTTGAGAAATAATATTGTCTTCTATAAACATCACCTTATCAAAAATTGAAACAATATAGCCTTTTGAACATAACCTTATAAAAAATGAGACAATATAGGGTGAGCTAGACAATAACAATCGACAAAAAATGCATAAGGTCAACAATTTTTTCCTCGTTGCCACCATATCCACTAAATGCAAGCCATAAAGAGAGACCCATAGAAAATTGAAACATATATAAATATATGTATATATGTACACATATATACATATATATATACACATATATATATTAATATTAAAATATACCCAATATAGCCTAAGGTAGAGAACAATAATCAACAATACCTAATGTAACAAAACATTAAATCAACAACATTAATTGTTTTATTTTGTTCCAACCATAACCAAAAAAGGAAAGGCATAAATTAAACAACATTGGTTTCAACAGTGACCTAGATGGAGAAAGCCACAAAAATGTAGTCACAAAACCCATGTAGACCGATAGCAACATCAGCCAACCATAAACGAAACAATATTTCTTTTAAAAAACAATATTGTCTTCTACGAACAACACCTTATTGTAAATTGAAACAATATATACATATATGTGCACACACATACACACACACACATATTAGTATTAAAATATACTCTTCGTTGAATGGAACCTTAACAAAAATTGAAAGAATCTATGCTTTTCAACAATACCTTGTCAAAAAATTGAAATAATATAGCCTCTTTCACAGCTCCTTATGGAAAATAGCAGAATATAGCCTAGGCTAGAGAACAATAATCAACAATGCATAATGGAATAAAACATATGTTGGAAGTGGAAATACTCTAAGAGGGGGGGTGAATCAGAGTAATGTATAGATTAAAACTTTTGTGACTTGAAATGCAAATTTGAACTATTTGACCTTGAACAAATGAGTGACTTATATATGCAATGTGAATACTGAGTTTTGAATGATTATTTTTCAATGGCTTAACCAAACATAACATGAATGCTTAACAAATCATATCAAAGCATGATATACATTGTTCACATAATGTTGAATGAACAACCTTTTAATGCTTTCTTTTACACGGGACATCAAACTCACTAATGGCATAATTTAACAATAATGCATTGAATATGAACAATTAAACTTTGA
Organism: Sequoia sempervirens; assembly: GCA_007258455.2. Lineage (NCBI taxonomy): Eukaryota > Viridiplantae > Streptophyta > Pinopsida > Cupressales > Cupressaceae > Sequoia > Sequoia sempervirens. The sequence continues at coordinate 39,486 of VDFB02093284.1, forward strand.
ACTTTTAGACAACTTGAACCATGATAATGTATCAGAGCATTGCATAAACCACTTTGACAAATGACAGAATGAAAAACTTAAGCAAATTAAGCACAAACCACACAAAAGAGAAACACAAAACTTTGACGAGTGGAAAACCCTCTTGGGGTAGAAAAACCACTAAAAAATGCCTTATGAGCTTAATTCAAAAACTAATTACAATATTTTTTAGAGCACCAACTCTTTATAGTTTAGGAGCACCAACTCCATTGAGATTTTGAAGCACCAACTTCAGTAGGAGCACCAACTCCTTCACAAAGTTTCTCAATAACCATGCAAATTGTCAAGACCTTATAACTACATTATTTTTGCAAATACAAAATATCAATAGAGTACATATAAAAGATATACAATAATGCCCATTATAATCTGTACTAAATGAAATAGTACCAACATAGCCTCACTAAAATATATGCAATCTATGTAATAAGAATCGGAGATATAAACACTTTAAGCTCTCTCTTTTACAATTTTTTAGAATACAAAAATATCACTATAATAACCCTTATTCTCTTTTCAAAAACACTCTGTTGTTTCATTCCAATCTCCGTCACACTCTAATGGTTGAAGATTCCATCATTTTTATAGACTGGCATAAACCTTATTCACATATTGCAAACCCTTCATTCCAAAATTTTGAAACCCTTGAGTTAACTAGGGTTTGTCAAAAACTAAAAAATGCATTTGTGTAAACATAAAAAACCCTTGAGTTTGAACTTCAAGTTCAAAATAGTTTTAGATTCAGTTATGATTAAATAAAACTCAAGATCTCTTTAAAACTGAAACCAGAAAGGAAGTAACTAATACAAAACTGAAAGAAAATTATTTTTCTTTTCCATTCACCAGATTTACCTTCCAAAGATCAAAGAAAGGTAAAGATATTACCTCTATTATGGCGGTTCAAACTACAAACAAAATCCCATAAGATCATATATTACCTCCACTTCCAGCTCATGGACAGTCCACCAACTAACTCGCCATTGTTCACAAACTGTAATACCTGAAAACCAAGCTCAAATACCAACTAGAACACACTATGATTGAGGCTATAACCTCTCCATGGCAGTGCTAGGGTTTTTCTTTAGAGAAAAACCAAAAATACATAATGATTTCCCTAACATCTTTTGAATCAAGACTTTAGATTTCCTTTTCAAAAATTGATAAAATTTGAAGTCCAAGAGGACTTTAGCAAACATCATAATAACCTTTAATCACATGCTATCAAAGACTTTATCATTGTTTTCAATACTTTGACCACGTGAAACATGAATTCCTTCAACTATTCCAAGATTCGCATGGGCCAATACAAATAAACAATCATTATGAATATTATGTAATATGGTATGCCCGACTAGAAATTGAAATATATTATAATGTAAACCATATCACATGTGAAGAGCTCGATTACTCCAAGTCAAAGCCAAGAATGGATTTATTTTAAATTCACAAAATACAAATCAATCAATTAGTTTGATTTCCCCTTGTGTATGTTTTAACACTAGAGCGAAACAAAGGGAATGCTATGTAAACCAATATAATGCAAATGTGTACTTTTGAAAGTATGTGAAAAAATCATAAAGAATTACTTTGAAGAAGGATTGAAAACATATCACCGAGTATTATTCACTTCACATAAACCTATTACTAGCACCAATGAATGCCAAAGTTGAACTTGTATGCCAAAGACATAAACTATCTATGTTATCAAGGATGATACAACCATGTAAACCGAGCATGTAAAATATGAATAAAGTGAATTTGCAATACAAGACTTCATGAAAATTGAAGCTTACCAAATTACCTTCAATCTGAGCAATGAAATGCTATCACCTATATGTGTCTCAGCAGAACCAAGTAGAGACTAAAAAATAAACATGCCAATGTAAATATCAATTAATATCATTGAACCAATTTGAGTGTCAGAACAACATGATTCACCTAATCATCAACTCCATATATATAAATATATTATTTGCACATGAATCCAACATGATCAGTACTACAAAAAAAAACTAAAGGTATCCAAAACACTATCCACAAAGTACTGAATTAGTCCAACCAAAGTAACAAAAATTGAATAATGCAAGAGTATCTAAACTAAACTGAGATCATTATAAATACAGTTGAACAGACCACTGAAGATATCATTAGGTGTAAACCAACCAATACATGTATAATCACAACCAACACAACAATGTAGACCATCTGTGTATCATGTATTACCTAAGCCAATCAATAAGTACCAAAAGCTAAAATTTGAGACCAATTTGAGACCATGTACATCATCAATGGCCAATACCAATATCACCAAAGCCTATTTTGACATCAAGGAAAAAAAATAACAATACACAACTGAAAGCCAACAAACTCCCCCTTTGTCCTTAATAGAAAAAATTTAGCCATCTGAACCAGCCATTGAACCATCATTTTCTCCCCCTTTTTTGTCACAAGGACAAAGGAAGAATAGCAGAGAATGTAATATGCCTTGAATATACAAACAACTGAATCCAACCAATTACCCAATCAAAAACAGCTGCAAGAGAAACAATTGAGCAACAAATGAAAATAGATAAGAGAGCTAGGAATGAAAACATGTAGAACCAAGCTCCCCCTACAAAGAAGCGTTATACATATCATTACTCCTTTCTTAGTACCACACTTGAACAAGGATAGAGAGCATTCAACAAGTAGAAACAAAATTATTCAAGTTGTTTTAGATAAAGCCCTGATTAAACAACACCATACTATGCACATGATAAGCATAAATTTTTGAATACCATGAAGGATATGAACATTGTCAACTAAATCTCATAAGATCAACATATCATGCCAGAACCAACTTCCTTTTGTATAGCAACAAATCGTTTTCAATCATGAATCAAGGAAGCATATCAATAAATATTACCATACTGTCACCTATCATACCAATTATCCTGAACAAAATAATGATCAACTATGTGAACCAACAAAGTACTATCACCTACAAGCCAAAGACCATGAACTATCAAGTAGCATCAAAGCATTATTGTTACACCAAAGAAACTATGAAAGTTGGCATCATGTATACTATATTGTCAGCATACAAGAGAACTGTCATAGATAGGCAATATACAAAGTATCATTGAGTTGTGCAAAATTCTGACACATTATCATCTGCATACTCACTGTCAGAACACTAGTAATACTACCATACCCTTGCAAGAACTTTACATTTGTGTCCAAGCAACAAATATTTCTTTCACTGATGTTGTCCTATCTTAAGTAATCATCTCATGAAACCTGAAACAATTTACAAATATTGCTTTCACTGATGTTGTCCTATCTTAAGTAATCATCTCATGAAACCTGAAACAATTTTTCTTTCCAATTTGAAAATTAGACAACTGTTATATCAACCATAATATCAAAATGAACAAAATACCATCTAGTGGAATATTCAAAGATGAACAATGCTCAAGGAAACAAATGGTGCAACCAGATAAAAATGTCTCCCCCTAAGATCATGCATACTTTAAAAAGCATTTAGACAACAATTGTTTCGAGAAGCCTTGAAACCTTGTTCCACTTTGCTTCATGAAGTAGACAAAATTTGATGACTTAAAAAGAACATAATCTTTCTTCTCCATCTTCTCCATCTCCTCAAACATAGAGTTTTCTAAATTCTCTCTTCATATCATAGAGCCTTCCTCTTTATGTAGATAGAACAACTAAGTATTGACTATCTAAGCAACTAATATCAATTCTCAAGAAAAAAATTTCTACATCTCGTTGCCATAATCAAGACAATGTTAACACACAATCCTTCACATAATAAAAAAACTTGCAAACTATTCCAAAATACCAACTAAACTGCAAAAATTTGATTGCATTTTGTACTTTCAGGGACATAAGATAAAACTTTAAAACACACCCTACAATCACAAGGATTGATTACTAAAAAGAAATAGGAGGAAGATTATAAAGACTCGTTCTCAACTAATCAAGCACTTTCACACTAGTCACTTCATAGATATTTCCCTGTGTCCTTGAACCAACAATAACTATTTCTCTTGATTTCCTTTTAATCTAACACCCATAATCATCAAAAAGAATACATAAATCCTAATCACATATTTGTGTCACTTAACATATTGTGTTTTAAACTTGTTGCATAATAAACATCTGGCAAGAAAATGTTGTTACCAAAAACCATTATTCCTTTTGCCATAAGTTGTATGTAATCATCGTTACCAAACCATACTAGACCAAAATCACCAAATTCAAGTTCAGTAAAAATACTTTTGTCCCCTATCATATGATGAGAACAACCACTATCTAAGAACCATGTATTTTCAACTTTAGCATGTAATTCAGTTTGACTAAAGATACCTTCTAGTTCTACAAATTGCTCATTTTAGGCATCCAAATCAACTTAACTTTTTTTTGCATAGTTGTCTTAGAAAGACTATTTCTCTTCTTGTAGGAAGCTTGTCTAGATTTTCCATATTTAGCTTTTACATTTATATCTAGAAAATAACTTGAATCATTCATATAACCAAGACCTAACTTGCCTTCATAAGACCTTTGTTTATTCAAAAGATCTTTAAAATTATCAAATTCCTTTCTAAGATTGTTGATTTTATTTTCTAAGATACAACATGTTTCTTCCTTGAATTCCAATTGCATCCTTGTAATCTTAAGAATTTCAACTTGAAGTCTTAAATCAGTAATTTCCTTTTCAATAATTATAATCTTACCTACTAGATTCTAAGTATCTTGCTCAATTTGAATTTTCTAGTATACTAAGTCCTTCAAATTTTGAACTTCACTTAGAACAATTTTTAGTTCATTCTCAAAACCATTCAATTTTTTATTAGAAGCAGAAGTCTTTGCAAGTCTATTTTCTTGCAGTTCCATTTCATTCATTGTGGCTCTAAATATAGTTTCACCTTTTAGATCTATTTTATCATCTTCTAAAACAGACTAATTATTTGATTCTTTATTTGAAACCTTTTGTGAATCAACTTCAACCATGAATAAAGTTTTATCTTCATCACCAAGTGAGTCATCTATCTCAAAATCTGAGTCTTCTCTGGTAAAGAGACTCTTTTTCTTTTTGAAGTTAAACTTCTTTTTAGGATCAAAAGCCTTTTTCTTATACTATTTTCCTGACATTTCATCCTCATTGGCTTGATCATTGTAAGGGCATTTAGCAGCAAAGTCTCCAGACTTGCCACAAGTAAAACATTTGAATGACATTTTTCCTTTATATTTCTTTGTCAACTTCCTCACTAAAAGAGCTTCTAAAGAATTAGACAATTATGATTCACTGTCTAAATCTTCTTTCTTTTTTGCTTTAAAAGCAGTCTCTTTTGAAGTTGAAGCAGAGCTTCCTATCCTCATTTCATAGGCTATTAATATGCCTTGAAAATTATCCAAGGTAAGTGAATCAAAATGCTTCTTTTCTTCAAGAGTAGAAACTTTAGACTCAAATTTAGGATGCAAAGTCCTAATCACTTTTTGAACAACATCAGAATCTGCAATTGTTCACCTAGACCTCTTCTTGCATTGACAACTTCATATATTGTTAAGAAATAATCAACAATCTTTTCATCATCCTTCATTCTCATTTCCTGAAATTGATTCTTGAGAGTAAGGATTTTGGATTGCTTGACCTTTTCATTTCCTTGATACACATTTTCAAGCTTCTCCCAAATTTCATATGCAGATTTGTAATGCATGACTTTAACAAATACATCTTTTGTGAAGCCACACAAGAGTGCATGTTTAGCTCTTGAATTCATTTCATATTTCCTTTTCTCATCATGATTTGTTGGTATGGTATCAGGTACAATGTATTTACTACACATTAAGTTCCAAATATCAAGGTCTAAAGAAATCAGATATGTTTCCATTCTGATTTTCCAGAACACATAATCAGAGCCATCAAATAGAGGAGCCCTTCTAATAGATGAAACTTCTTGCACATTCGACATATTGAATTCCAAGACAAGAATCAATCCTAGGTATGAAACCTAATGTAGGACCCTACACTCTGATACCAATTGTTGGAAGTGGAATTACTCTGAGAGGGGGGGTGAATCAGAGTAATGTATAAATTAAAACTTTTATGACTTGAAATGCAGATTTGAACTGTTTGACCTTGAACAAATGAGTGACTTACATATGCAATGTGAATACTAAGTTTTGAACGATTGGTTTTCAATGACTTAACCAAACATAACATGAATTCTTAACAACTCATATCAAAGCATGATATACATTGTTCACATAATGCTGAATGAACAACCTTTTAATGCTTTCTTTTACACAGGACACCAAACTCACTAATGGCATAATTTAACATTCATGCATTGAATATGAACAATTAAACTTTGAACTTTTAGACAACTTGAAACCATGATAATGTATCAGAGCATTTCATAAACCGCTTTGACAAATGATAGAATTAAAAACTTAAGAAAATTAAGCACAAACCACACAAAAGAGAAACACAGAACTTTGACGAGTGGAAAACCCTCTTGGGGTAGAAAAACCACTCCAAAATGCCTTATAGGCTTAATTCAAAAAATAGTTACAATATTTTTCAGAGCACCAACTCTTTACAGTTCAGGAGCACGAACTCCACTGATATTTTGAAGCACCAACTCCTTTACGGGTATGTGCAGGATCATGATGGGCCAAAAAATGGCAATATTATGGGTATTTGTAGGGTATGTGGCTGACGACTTTTTTTTAACCCAAAATTGATGAAATGAAAAGGGTTTTTAGAGGAGATTCTCAGCTTTCCACCAATATAAATTATGATTTAATTTGAATTTAATAAATAATTATTATTCATTTTCTATTAGAATTACGACTAAAGTCCTGATTGATAGGCTGATTGAAAAACATCTATAACTTTCAAACGGTATCACATTTTTAGAATTTGAAACATGTTTCAAATTCTATGCTTCTAATAATATAGGATTAAAAAAAGAAAAATTAAATTTCATGAAGTTTTGACCAAGTTAAGGTGGTCAGACATATGAGTTTTTATATTTTTTAAAAGTTGTAATAAAAAATTCATAATTAATTAAATACTTGGAAAAAAATTACAAAAAAATATGCATCATATTTGGACATGAGTCCTCTACTAATATATAAAATATTATAAAAAAATATTATCATTTTATTATGGTTAGGGTGGTCAGACAGACACCTACTTCTTATTTTTCCTTGAAATTTAAGTACTACTACATTGAAATTTCAAATTTTCACCAAATAGATTTTATTTATTTTTAAATAAACCTAGTAGTTTAGAAATTACATTCAATTTTCTACAGATTCTATTCTTACATATTTTTGAAATAATATAGATAACTTATTCAAATTTTTATGTCAAGTTGCCTAACATTGATTTTTCTGAATTTTTTGCCACTTAAGGGCCTATTTTATCCATGATGATCTTGCACATACCCTTACAAAGTTTCTCAATAACTATGCAAACTATTGGGATCTTATAACTACATTATTTTTGCAATTACAAAATCTCAATAGATTACATATAAAAGATATACAATAATTCCCATTATAATCTGTACTGAATGAAATAGTACCAACATAACCTCACTGAAATATATGCAATCTCTATAATAAGAATTAGAGATATAAACACTTTAAGCTCTCTCTTTTACAATTTTTCAAAATACAAAAATATCACTGTAATAACCCTTATTCTCTTTTCAACAACACTCTGTTGTTTCATTCCAATCTCTGTCACACTCTAATGGCTTAAGATTCCATGCATTTTATAGTTTGGAATAAACCTTATTCACATATTGCAAACCCTTCATTCCAAAATTTTGAAACCCTTGGGTTAACTAGGGTTTGTCGGGTATGTGCAAGATCATCATGGAAAAAATAGGCCCTTAAATGCCAAAAAATTCAAAAATATCAGAGTTAGACAACTTGACATAAAAATTTGAATAAGTTATCTATTTTATTTCAAAAATATGTAAGAATAGAATCCGTAGAAAATTGAATGTAGTTTCTAAAATACTAGGTTTATTTTAAAAATAAATAAATCTATTTGGTGAAATTTTGAAATTTCAATGCAATAGTACTTAAATTTCAGGGAAAAATAAGAAATAGGTGTCTATTGGACCACCCTAACCACAATAAAATCATAATATTTTTTATAATATTTTATATATAAGTAGAGGACTCATGTCCTGATGTGATGCATAATTTTTTGTAATTTTTTTCCAAGTAAATAATTAATTATGAATTTTTTATTACAACTTTTAAAAAATATAAAAACTCGTATGTCTAGTCACCTTAACTTTGTCAAAACATCATGAAATTCAATTTTTGTTTTTTAATCCTATAGTATGTGAAGCATAGAATGTGACACATGTTTCAGATTAAAAAAATGTGATGTCGTTTGAAAACTATATATATTTTTGAATCAGCCTATCAATCAGGACTTTAGTTGTAATTCAAATAGAAAATGAATAATAATTATTTATTAAATTGAAAGTAAAGCATAATTTATGTTGGTGGAAAGCTGAGAATCTCCTTTAAAAACCCTTTTTGTTTCATCAATTTTGGGTAAAAAAAAGTCGTCAGCCACATGGGGCATCATATCACTTACATATTGCCACTTTTTAGCCCATAATGATCCTACACATACCCTATCAAAAACTAAAAAATGCATTTGTGTAAACATCATAAACCCTCAAGTTTGAAATTCAAGTTCAAAACAATTTTAGATTCAATTATGATTAAAGAAAACTCAAGATCTCTTTAAAACTAAAACCAAAAAGGAAGTAACCAGTACGAAACTAAAAGAATATTATTTTTCTTTTTTTAAATTTTCCATTCACCAAATTTACCTTCGAAAGATCAAAGCAAGGTAAAGATATTACCTATGTTATGGCGGTTCAAACTACAAACAAAATCCCATAAGATCATCTATTACCTCTGCTTCCAGCTCATAGAGAGTCCACCAACTAACTCGTTGTTGTTCACAAACTGCCATACTTGAAAACCAAGCTCGAATAGTAACTAGAACACACTGTGATTCAGGTTGTAACCTCTCCATGGGGGCACTAGGGTTTTTCTTTAGATAAAAACCAAAAATACATAATTATTTCCCTAACATTCTTCTGAATCAAGACTTTAGATTGCCTTTTCAAAAATTGATAAAAATTGAAGTCCAAGAGGACTTTAGCAAACATCATAATAACCTTTAATCACATGCTATCAAAGACTTTATCATTGTTTTCAATACTTTGACCACGTGAAAAATGAATGCCTTCGAATATTCCAAGATTCCCATGGGCCGATACAAATAAACAATCATTATGAATATTATGTAATATGGTATGCCCGACTAGAAATTGAAATATATTATAATGTAAACCATATCACATGTGAAGAGACCAATTACTCCAAGTCAAAGCCATGAATGGATTTATTTTAAATTCACCAAATAAAAATCACCCAATTACTTTGATTGCCCCTTGTGTATGTTTTAACACTAGATCGAAACAAAGGGAATGCTATGTAAACCAATATAATGCAAATGTTCACTTTTGAGAGTATGTGAACAAATCATAAAGAATTACTTTGAAGAGGGATTGAAAACATATCACCAAGTATTATTCACTTCACATAAACCTGTTACTAGCACCTGTGAATGCCAAAGTGGAACGTGTATGCCAAAGACATAAACTGTTTGTGTTATCAAGGATGATACAACCATGTAAATTGAGCATGTAAAATATGAATAAAGTGAATTTTCAATACAGGACTTCATGAAAACTGAAGCTTACCAAATTACCTTGAATTTGAGCAATGAAATTCTATCACCTATATGTGTCTCAGCAGAACCAAGTAGAGACTGAAAAATAAACATGCCAATGTAAATATCAATCAATATCATTGAACCAACCTGAGTGTTAGAACAACATGATTCACCTAATCATCAACCCCATATATATAAATATATCCTCTGCACATGTATCCAACATGATCAGTACTACAAAACAAAACTGAAGGTATCCAAAGCACTGTCCACAAAGTACTGAATTAGTCCAACCAAAGTAACAAAACTGAATAATATAAGAGTATCCAAACTGAACTGAGATCATTATAAATACAACTGAAGAGACCACTAAAGATATCATCAGGTGTAAACCAACCAATACATGCATAATCACAACCAACACAACAATGTAGACCATCTGTGTATCATGTATTACCCAAGCCAATCAATAAGTACCAAAACCTAAAATCTGAGACCAATTTGAGACCATGTACATCAACTGTGGCCAATACCAATATCACCAAAGCTTGTTTTGAAATCAAGGACAAACAATCACAATACACAACTAAAAGCCAACAACATAGACTGTATAGCATCAACGCATTGTTGATTACCCAAAGTACCATCTAGGTTTTTGTTGTAACCAATGTTGTTTGTTTCTATGTTGGATTGTTTATGTGTGTTTTTGTGCACTATTTTATTCCTTTGCATATTTATATATATGCATATATATGTGTATATATATGTGTATATATATGTATGTGTATATATATATGTATGTATATATATATATATATATATGTATGTATATATATATATATATATATGTATGTATATATATATATATATATATATGTATGTATATGTATATAGATATATGTATATATATATGTATGTATATGTATATAGATATATGTATATGTATATGTATATGTATATAGATATATGTACACACATATATATATGTGTGTGTGTGTGTGTGTGTATATATATATGTCTGTGTGTATATATATGTGTGTGTATATATATGTAGATATGTATATTTTATGTGGGTGTGTGTATGTAGATAACCTCCAACCAGCTTCATAGGAATTCCGCAACTGATGAACTCACTTGCACCTTCATAGAAGCTTTCTCTCCTCACTCACAACTACCTTGAACAACAACATAAACCCAGGATATATATATATATATACATATGTGCAATTTCCCCCGCTACATGGATATCATAAATGAAATTATATGTTCAATACTATTCAACGACAATCAACAACTTCTATATATATATATATATATATATATATATATATATGTATATATATATATATATGTATATATATATATATATATATGTATATATTCTCTAGGTTTATGTTATTGTTCAAGGTAGCTGTGATTGAGGAGGGAAATCTTCTATGAAGGTGCAAGTGCGTTCATCAGCTGTGGAATTCCTATGAAGGTGGTTGGAGGTTATCTTGTGTTTTTTCCATGTGTCGATGGTTGCAAAAGGTGTGGGTTGTGATAATTCTTATATATATGTGTATGTGTGTATATATATCTATGTATATATATGTGTGTGTGTGTTTATTTATGTGTATATATATGTATGTATATATATGTCTATGTATATAGATATATGTATATATATATATATATATATGTGTGTGTGTGTCTGTATATGTGTCTCTATATATATATATGTATATATATATCTGTATATATATGTATGTGCGTATATATATATGTGTATATATATGTATCTATATATATGTATATGTGTATTTGAAATGTAGTCTTTTCTAGACGGAGCCTTAACAAAGATTGATAGAACCTAGAATTTACAACAACATGCTATCAAAAATGAAATACTATAGCTTGTTCAAAATGTAACACAAAGAATATACATTGACCACCACTCTGAATAATGGTGAAATGAATATTATTTATTACAATCAATATAGATTACATTAGGATCTAATTGTCAATTTGACCATTGTTACTGATTTTGCAGTCACTATCATTATTCTGAAAGGTTGTTTGTAACACATTAGTTCATCAAATACCACATTATGACTGGACTATGGTGTGCAAGAATAACAAAAAAGTGTGAATTTTAGTGTGGTGATTATGCAAAAACGAAATGAACTGAATAACATTAACTATTTTAATCCATTACAGCCATTGTGATAGAAAGTTAAAACTCACAACTACTATCCTATGCAAAACTTTTACTGCAAAGGACATACTGGATATACATCTTATGTGTATAAAAAGTGTGAATTTTAGTGCGGTGATCATGTCTAAATCATAGAAAACATGTAAATCAAGAGATATCAAAGTTCTATATTTTATAATACATAATTTTCTTTGTACTTGCAATGGGACGAATGAAGTAATTTTAATTTAGCCATACCTAGTGCATGCGGCAGAATGCAGTATGTACAAAACAAAACAAGGCTCGATTTCTAGCCTACCATATTGGCTCATGGAGCATTGTGCGCTCTCACCAAGCTCCCAAGCAAGAAAATAAATTGTCCACCACAGTGATCAATGGTGAAAACAATTCTTTGGCAACTGAGGAAACATGTTATGTGGAAATCAACGTTATACATTTTTTATAATTTTATGGTAGGCTGGAGAGTAGGCCTTATTGTGCTAAGTTTTATTTTATATTTTGTATGTACAAATCGCTATCTTTCTGATGTAGGATTTAGAAAAAAAACATATTTTTTAGGTTATGGTTGCAATGAAGGAAAATAGTTGATATATACTCCTTGCCATGTTTATTGTTTGGGGAATTCTCATGGAAGCGTTGTTTCATCTATGGCCTCCATATCTTGGGGATGGTTGCAATAATCACTTGGATTTAAAACTTACCAAAGTAATTGAGCAGTTTATGTTATTTCGACTAAGGCATTGTTCAATGCTCGCTTGTAGATTGGCCCGCACAACATACATAGTAAACACTGTAGCCATAGCCTGTCTAGTAAGTCTAATAAGGCACATTGATTTTACCATTGATTAGACTTAGGGATGATGTATGTCCTGTTTGATTTCATATTTTGTATGTGAAGATTTGTGTGTTTATGAAATTTCATGCAAACAATATTTATATGTTTGAGGTCCACCTATGGATATATGTGTGTTGTCTACACATAGCTTTGGATACGTATATATGTTTGTATAGATTTTCCTTTCTAGGAATATATATAGAGTGTTTTATTGCTTCCCACCTATACCCACTACATGTAAATCATAGATGAAATAATATTTTCCTAGCTATTCAACAAGAATCAACAATGTGTATATATGTGCAACTAACTTTCGAGACATATACATTGATGTGGAATTTTTTTTGCAACTCCAAATACATCTATTCCATGTGTTGGATGTATATGTACGAAACTATTGCTTAGAGATAGATGTATGGAAAAAAGTATGTGTCTCTTTTGTAGAGTTCTATTCTTGTTTTCTCCACTACGAATATGTGTGTATGTCAACTTAGATGTAGACACCATTTGTATGTATTATAGATATGTATGTTTTTGAAATTAGAGACACACATTGTTCATCCCTGTGTGCAGACATGTATCTATGTGAAATCACATGTAGACAATATTCATATATGTTTCTTTATATGCTTGTTCTTTTCATAGGTTACTGATGATTTCTATTTTATCTATGCTTCATGTCTAGTTGGGATGGTTGCAAAGTGATAAAATAGTACATGTCCTTCATAATGGACCGTTGTTGGCTATTTTTGTATCATTTCAAGGGTGGTTGTAGTTTTTCTAGGCCTCAATAATGGTTTGATCAATGTTCCATGTCACAGTTGATATACAACCTTCCATTGTAACAAACCCTTATTGAGGTATGGATAGGAAACAACTATCCTTCCACAAGAACATTGATTGTTTTATTGCTTTGGAAACATTGTGATCGCACAAGAACCATATGCAAATTAGTCCTGATGTGAATGAGTGTTTTTTTTTTACACCTTCTTTATTGACAAACCAAATGCTTTTCATTTAAAAATCAAGAAATATCGACCAACTCTATCCTAACTGAACCACCCACAATAGAAGGTTCAAAAGATGGAAAGGCTGACGAAAATTTTGACCAAAGTTCACACAAATAGGGGATAACCACCCATCCTGCATGTGAGCTTTTAGAGTTACACGAATAGTGGCACAAATCTTGCATCTTCCATTTGCAATGCAACTTTCCATTTGGGAAATGTAGCAATACCAATAAACATAAGCATCAATGTGTATGAATATTGTTTGCACCCACTATGACATATATATGTATTTGCACATAGGAAAAATATATTGTCCACCATTGTTATCAATGGTGGCGTCAAATAAAATATCATAGTAGGAAACCTATGCCCAGTTGCCAATCGAATCAAACATAAATTGTATAACATTAACTATTTCACTCTGTTGCAACCATAACCGCACAACGAAAGTGATAAATCAAACACCCCTGGATCAAACATTGGCCCACTAGTGGAAACCTACAAAACAAAAAAAATTACATAGTTACAAACTAATGGAAATCCACAACCATAGAAACACGAACCTTAAAGAGAAACCCATAGAAAATTGATGGTCATAAACCCATACAAAAATATACTATTTTTCTCAATGAAACCTCATAAAAAATTGAAACAATACAACCTTCTCAACAACACCTTCTCAGAAATGAAACCATATAGCTAAAGCAAGAGAACAATAATAAAAAATTCCCAATGGAATCTAACACAAAGCGTATAGGATTAACTATTTTATTCTGTTGCAATCATAACCACAAAACAGAAGCCAAAAAATATAGTGCCTTAATGAGAATTGGAAGACTTCTCAACAGCACCTTTTTTGAGGATGAGACAATATATCCCAAGATATAAAAGAGCAACAAAAAAAAATGCATAACATCAACAATTTTATTTCATTCCAAACATAGCCACAAAAAATGGAAGCCATAAACAAAAACCTAGAAAGACTCATAGAAACAAACTGAAGTTAAAATATACTTATTTCTCAACAAAACCCTATCAAAAAATTGATACAATATAGCCTTCTCAACAAAAACTTCTTGAAAGTTAATAGTGAGAACCCCATCCAAAAAATATACTCCTTTCTGCACCTTATCAAAATTTCAAGCAATTAATAGTGCCTTATTGTAGATAAAACAATATAGGCTTCCAAAAACCGTAGACCACAAATGAAACAATATGGTAAATGGCTTTACCGATATGAAGCTCTTCCCACTTGGTTCAAACAAACCTATTTTTGCTAGCTTCCTCTAGGCTACCTTCTTTCTCCAGGCTTGCAAACATAGCCACAACACATAAACCATAAATAGAAACCCATGAAAATTCAAAGTCTCAAATACATGGAAAACCATACACACAAATCGTGAACCATAAATGAGATAATATTTCATTCTTAGAAACTATATAGTATTTTTTGAACAAAAGCTTATCAAAAATTGAAACAATCAATAGTACCTTATCAAAAATCAAGCAATATAGCTTGGCATAGACTGTGAACCACAAATTAAACAATATTGCTAAGTGTTTCCCTGACATGCACCTATTCCTACTTGCTTCAAACACACCTCTTCCCGCTAGCTTTCCTACACAAAAATGGGAAAGGAAAAATATTATCACAGGAAACACTTTTCTTTTTCTTTGTAACCTTCACCCCATGCAAAAAACACAAAATAACCTCTACC
This sequence comes from Sequoia sempervirens, assembly GCA_007258455.2. NCBI lineage: Eukaryota > Viridiplantae > Streptophyta > Pinopsida > Cupressales > Cupressaceae > Sequoia > Sequoia sempervirens. Next base: position 55,075 of record VDFB02093284.1, read on the forward strand.
CAACTTTGCAAAAGCTACACAAAGCCTGATCAAACTTACACCCTAACAAAAGCTTGGCTTGCTCGCTAATGCCTTTGATAGCGTGTATAGTAACAAAATAACACCAAAAAATTCCTTATCAAAATTTTCCCAGTCATTTGTTTTGTTCCCAAGTCGTTAAATGGTAGGTGTTATTACAACTATTCCCAGTGCACACAAAGCATAGAACAATTAATGCTAGTATGAACTGACATTCAATTTCAGTGAGCTTCTCTACCCATGCAGTGGGGAATGTGCCACCCTATTCCCAAGGCAACCAATAACTGCCTCTACCACCTTTTACATAGCCATCGAAAGGCTAAAAAAATGGGAGGCTGACGAAATATTCTGGCCAAAGTTATAACCCATCTACACCTGCTACCCGAATTAGCTTGCCACAGACTGCACACTATAAATGAAACAATGTCACAGAGGTTTACCATTCCATACACCTCTTTGCCATTGCTTCAAGTAGGCTTCTTGCCACTAGCTTTTTCTACCCTACCACATGGAAATCATAAATGAAATAATATGTTCAAATATTATTGGCTATTTGTGTGAACTTTGGTTAGAATTCTCATCAACCTAACAAGTTTAATACCTTTCTCGTAGCAGGGAAAAGGTGGCGTGTTTTTCTCCCATTTTGGTGAACTTTGGTTGGAATTTCCACCAGCCTTCCCAATTTTTAGGTCTCCAGTGCCATGGAAAAGCTGGCAGATTGTTTTTTTTTTCTTAAAGAAGAAGTGTTTGGCATGATGATAGAGGAGGCTAGAAAAATGGCATCAACATTAATTGTTGTATGGTTTCAGTGTAGTGGTGATGGTGCAAGTAACATTTTTCTTAAAAGTCCTCAGCAAACAAGGTGAATGTCTATGCAATTTTTTGATACCACATTGTTGGGTGTCATTCTCCGGGTTTATGTTGTTCTTCAAGTGGTTGTGAGTGAGGAGGGAAAGCTTGTGTGAAGGTGCAAGTGTGTTCATCAGCTATGGAAATTCTGTGAATGTGGTTGCTATATTGTATTATTTTTTATAAGGTGTTGTTGAAAAGGCTGTATTGTTTCAATTTTCGATAAGGATTTGTTTAGAAACGAATATATTTTTTGATGGGTTTGTCACTGCTAATTTTTGAGAGGGTTTTGAACTGAGAAGATTATATTGTTTCTATTTGTGATAAGCTTTTATTGAGAATGAATTTTTGATAGGTTTTTGTTCACAAATGAGTATATTTTTTGATGGGTTTGTCACTGCTAATTTTTGAGAGTGCGCTATTGAGAAGGCTATCTTATTTCTATTTGTGATAATCTTTTGTTGGGATATTAGTATATTTTTACATGGGAGACCAACCCAAATGCAGAAACCCACAAAACACAAAAAATGACAGCTAGGAACCCATGCAAAACCATAGACACAAAATGTGAACCTCAAACCAAACAATAGTTGTTTTCACACACAATATAGTCTTTTCTCAACAACACCTCATGAAAATTGGAATAGCCAAAAATTTCCAAGCATAAATGAAATAATATTGTTTTTAACAAATAATATAGGCTTTTGAGAACAATTCCTTGAGGGAAATTCAAACAATATCTATATATGTGTTTGTGTATGTATATATTTATGTGTATATATATGTATGTATATATATGTATATGTATATAGATATATGTATATATATGTGTGTATATATATGTATATATGTATATGTATATATATGTGTGTATATATATGTATATATGTATATGTATATATATGTGTGTATATATATGTATGTGTGTATATATATGTATATATGTATATGTATATATATGTGTGTATATATATGTATGTGTGTATATATATGTATCTGTATATATATGTATATATATGTGTGTGTATATATGTAGATTTTTGTATGTATATATACATGTATATATGTATATATATATATACGTATATATATACATGTATATATGTATATATACATATATACATGTATATATGTATATATACATATATACATATATATATACATGTATATATGTATATATACATATATACGTATATAAATACAAAAATCTACATGTATAAAGCTTGAATAGTGTTAGCAATGTAATTCCTTTGCAGAAATGGCTACAAAGCTGAAGGAGTAAACAAAATCCCACACCAAAAAAATTGCAGTGTGAAGGCCATGTGAAAATATACTATTTTTTTTTAACAAAACTTGATTGAAAATTGAAACAATATGGGCTTCCCAACAACATCTTTTTAAAAATAAGACAACATAGCCTAAGGTAGAGAACAATAATCAACAATACCTAATGCAATGAAACATAAATCATATAACATTATCTATTTTTCTCAATTGCAACCATAGCCACAAAATGGATTCCATAAATCAAACAATATTTGTTTCAATAGCGAGCCAGACAGACAAAGCCATCAAAGACAAAGATTCACAATAACATACCCTTGCATATATATATGTATATATATATATATATATACATACAAAAATCTACATGTGTAAAGCTTGAATAGTGTTACTAGTAATGTAATTCCTTTGCAAAAATGGCTACAAAGCTGAAGGAGTAAACAAAATCCCACACCAAAAACATTGCAGTGTGAAGGCCATATGAAGATATACTATTTTTTTTTAACAAAACCTAATTGAAAATTGAAACAATATGGGCTTCCCAACAACATCTTTTTGAAAGTAAGAAAACATAGCCTAAGGTAGAGAACAATAATCAACAATACCTAATGCAATGAAACATAAATCGTATAACATTATCTATTTTGCACAATTGAAACCATAGCCACAAAACGGATTCCATAAATCAAACAATATTTGTTTCAACAATGAGCCTGACAGAAAAAGCCATCAAAGACAAAGATTCATAGTAACATACCCTTGAAAAACAATAGGCATAAGACATTGACCATAGATTAAAGAATATTTGTTTTTACAAAAAAAATAGTCTTTTCTCAACAACACCTTTTCAAAATTTGGAACAATCAACAATGCATTAAAAAAAATCAAGCAATATAGCCTGCAACAACCTACGAACCACGAGTGAAACAATAATGAAAAGGGTTCTCCTAGTATGCACACCTCTGTGGTTCCTTTACATACATAGATATCTGTATGTATGGAACATACATTGTGCATCACTCTAATTATTAGTGCCATTGCCAACACTTTTGTATTGCTTTTGGACTCATTGGCCCATGCAAAAAAATGGAAAATATGCCACAACCAGCTTCAAAGAAAACTTCACAATAGGTGGTTGGACTTGCACCTTCACAAAAGCTCATCCTCTTGGCATCAACATTTACTATTGTATGGTGTCTGTGTAGTGGCAATGGTTGTGCCAACATCTTCTATTCAAAAACTTGAGCAGAATTAGTGAAAGTATTTACAAATTTCAGTAAGGCATTGTTAGGTTTTCTTCTCTAAATTTAGCTCCTTTGACAGTTGTGAGCCAAGATTGCGAGCTTCTTTGAAGGTTGAAGTTCGAGCACCCTTTCCAATAGATGTATCACTATGTATCTATATCTATAATTTTCCATTCATCTATATATCTATATTGTCTACATCTAATGCCATGCACATACATTTCTACATGTACTTCTTTAGTATGTATATTTCCAAACAACAAATTCCTCTATATGCATCTGATGCATAGTGGTAGGGGAAGCAACCCTTCTTTCATACAACACCTTCACACACTTATTCAACTATACCTTTTCAACAAGGTAACCTATCCACCCAACTTGACTCTCACTTCCGGACATATCAACAAGACTTGGGGATGTTCAGATCACTCTCAACATGACAAAACATGATCACACAACTAAACTTTACACTCAAAACCTTCCACTCATCCATCGCTTTCTAACAAGCCCTTGCAACCTTGTAACATCACCATCTGGGATAGTCAAAATAAAAACTTGTCAAATACCTAATCCAGAAAATGGAACCTAGTTTTAGGCACCTTACATAGACCCCAATAGTTCCCCAAATGCACAAGACCAAATACTTATAGCAAATGCTTCAAAGAGACTGGTTTCCAAACCACCCAAAAGGCTGAACTAGGCCTGTATAAAGAAAATTTGAATTTTTCAAGGCACATCCCAACACCCCTAAGCCTTTGATAGGTTACACAGCGTTTCCCAAGACCCTGTACATATTTTCATCCATCATTGTTACTCAAACTCAAAAAACTAAAAGAAATGCATTGAAATTATTATTTTCTGGACTGTTTCAAAGAAAACCAGACCTAGGGCATCAAATAATTCTCAAAAACCTCCATGTTTCCTCTTGTAACCAATTGCATCATGTAGAGGACCCAAAATCCACCATTCCAACAAAAATAAGAATTTTCTAATGGTGGAATGGTGAATTATGAACATTTTGTGATCAAAACCCTTGTTTTGTAGGGTTTCTGGCCCTCTTTCACTAAAATGGATGTAACTTTGTCAGTACTTAATGAAATTGACTCAAATTACCAAAAAATAAATTAGACTATGTCCTCTTTAAAACCATGCTAATTGGGATCCCGTATAGTGATGTACCAAACCATACAAAGCAACAGAACAATAAAAATGTTGTAAAAAGCAAAAAAAAAAAGAATTTTTCTTTGCATTAATGCTTCAAAAACTTCAACAACTTCATGCCTGAACTAAAGGAGGATATTTAAAAAAAATTCCCATAATTTCCAATGACCCTCAACTTATTTTTTAAGGAGGGAACCATTGGTTAAGGTAATTACACTCTTAATGTTGAGTTTACATCAATTACAACATGACAATTTTGCATTTTCAAACAACTTTTACTCCTAAAGACCTAAGACCTTACAAACCATTCCAATAGCTCCAAAATAGCCTTATTACAATATTGAAACTCCAACCTTGCATATGGATATACAAATTTAATATTTTTCCTTCTCAAGGCTACAAAACAACATTGTTGCAAGATTACAATTTTCTACATTTTGACTTAAAACTCAAAAACTTCAACCTAGAACCTATCCAATGGTATTATTAGACCTTATTGAAGAATAAAAACACTCAAAATACTCATTATACCCTACTGACCATCATTCACCATCAAATAAGAAAAAATGAAGAATGAGGTGTAGGTGCTCCTACACCATACACCCCCCTAGAAAATACTCATGCCTCATGAGTTGTCCTTAAGTCCATTGTCTCCATGATTCATAGATGCTCCATTGGTTCACAAATCCATTCTATTGGTTCATGTAGACTGGACTTACAACCTACCCTACACAGTTATCATTTTGGAATGTGTTCACATGTGCATTTATCCTTTCCTCTGCTCTTAGACCTGCAAACAGTCTTTTATCTTTTCCCTAACCAAGATGAGATTATTTACTGTGTTTTGCACCTGCATACAAACAAGTGTTAGCAACTCTTTGATTTTTCTTTTGTTCTTTTTCACCTTCATGCTTGTAACCATACTTAATTCCCTATTTTTCCTATCCTTTATTGACTACCCCATTAACTTGCTTTACCACTATCCTCTCATCCTTTCCACTCACTGTACCTACAAACTTTTCTTGTTTCTCAACTTTACTCTTAACTACAAGACATTCAATGGTTACTACCATCACATTGTCTTGGAAACTCACTGTCAACACTTCCCTTACCCCTTTACCAAACCTTATACCTGTTGCTCCTATATTAGTAGACCTAGGACTGATTACATGATTAGATTTCTTGTCTTGCTTTACAACATCTAGGAGTTCTTTCCTACCACACATTATGACCTTTGCTTTACCCTTAACATCTTCTACAAGAGGAGTTAAAACAAAAGAACAAACATCTTTGACTATGGTGTAGGTATTTTCCCTACCATCATACAATACCCTTTTTTCATATTGCCAAGGTCTGCCTAATAGAAAATGACAACAGTCCATTGGAAGAACATCACACACAACACTATCATGATAACCAACAATTTGACAGTCTATAATAGCCTTCTCATTTACCAATAAAGATTGATCATCATTCAACCATGAGATCTTGTAAGGAAATTCATGAGGAATCCTTTTCAATCCTAACTTATTGACCATTTCACATGACACCATGTTCTCCATGGAACCAGAATCAATGACCACTCTACATACCTTGTCTTTGCACTTACAATTTGTCTTGAAGAGACTTTTCCTTTGCAAAGTTGCTTCCGCTTTTGCTGCCTTCAATATTGATTTCTCACCATCAACATTTCCCCAACCTCGAGATCTTCATTCTTACTTGTGTAACAATGACTTTCACATTCCTCTTCCTAAACCAACTATATTTTCCTATCAATCTTCTTGTCTCCACTAGATGAACTACCAACCCTCTCAGGACATTTCCATGAAGGGTGACCAAACTCATTGCATGTGAAGCACCTTCCTGCAAAATCATTAGTACCTCTACCAATACCAAACCTTCCTCTACGTCTAAAACGAAAACCTCCTCTAGAATCAACATTGTGTTCTTTACCTTTGTTTGATCCTTCCTGATCTTCACTTGGCTAATTTGTTGTAGAAGGTATTCCTCTTCCTCTTACACTAGGACCACCTCTTCCTCTTACTACTTTCTCTTGTCTCCTTTTAAGCTTCTCCTCCACCCTAATTTCCATTTGATAATAATCCTCTACACTCCTATGGTTAGCCAAAACCAATTCATCTTGTATATTAAGCCTCAAACCACCAATATATCTAGCAACTTTTTCATCTTCATTCTCATGATGACTAGACCTAAAACTTAACTTATAGAACTCCTTAGTATAAGACTTAATGCCCATTTCCTTTTTCCTTAAACTTTGCAATTTCTTAAACATTTGAACTTGATGATCCTTTGGTAATAATTTACCTTTGAGTTTTGATACCATCTTGTCCCATGATGTGATCTTAGACTTGCCTTGTTTTCTCCTCTCAGACTGAAAGTAATCCCACCATACCAAAGCATGGCCCTACAACTTAGTCTTTGCAGTCTTTACCCTCAGCACCTCAAGAACCTCATCACATTCAAAATGGTTATCTAATGCAACAATCCAATCACGTAACTCCTCATCATTTAAAATACCACCATACTTTGGAACATCAAGTTTTTCCTTAGGCTTGTCATTCTTCACTTCCTTCAACAACTTTGCAATTATTTGATCCTCTGGAGTAAGATATTCTTCCACATCTTCAAACTCATCATCTTCCTCTTCATCTGTCTCACTACTCTCTTCAACATTCCTTCTCTTGTTTGTTTCCAAGGCTATGATCCTCTCTTCCAACTCTTTGAGTTCCTTAGCATGCCTATCTTTCATCTCCTTCATCTCTTTAGCCATATCATTCTTCTTTGGGGGAATCTTTGAAAATTATTCACTTCTTCTTCAACCTGTAAAATGCAAAAACAATCTACTCCCTGCTTTGATACCACTTTGATTCAGAGTGGCAGGGGAAGCAACCCTTCTTTCATACAACAACACCTTCACACACTTATTCAACTATACCTTTTCAACAAGGTAACTTATCCACCCAACTTGACTCTCACTTACAAACATATTGACAGGACTTGGGGATGTTTAGATCACTCTCAACATGACAAAACATGATCACACAACCAAAATTTACACTCAAAACCTTCCACTCATCCATTGCTTTCTAACAAGCCCTTACAACCTTGTAACATCACCATCTAGGATAGTCAAAATAAAAACCTGTCAAATACCTAATCTAGATAATGGAACTTGGTTTTAGGAACCTTACATAGACCCCAATAGTTCCCCAAATGCACAATACCAAATACTTAAAGCAGATGCTTCAAAGAGATTGATTTCCAAACCACCCAAAAGGATGAATTAGGCCTGTATAAAGAAAATTTGAATTTTTCAAGGCACATTCCAACACCCCTAAGCCTTTAATAGGTTACACAATGTTCCCCAAGACCCTGTACATATTTTCATCCATCATTGTTACTCAAAAACTCAACAAACTAAAAGAAATGCATTGAAATGATCATTTTCTAGACTATTTCAAAGAAAACCAGACCTAGGGCATCAAATAATTCTCAAAAACCTCCATGTTTCCTCTTGTAACCAATTGAATCAGGTAGAGGACCCCAAAATCCACCATTCTACCAAAAATCAGAATTTTCCAACGGTGGAATGGTGAATTATGAACATTTTGTGATCAAAACCCTTGTTTTGTAGGGTTTTTGACCCTCTTTCACTAAAATGGATGTAACTTTGTTAATACTTAATGAAATTGACTCAAATTACCACCAAAAGAAATTAGACTCTCCCCTCTTTCAAACCATGCTAATTGGGGTCCCGTACAGTGATGTACTAGACCATACCAAGCAACAAAACAATTAAAAAAGCTGTAAAAATCAGAAAAATAGAATTTTTCTTTGTATTAATGCTTAAAAACCTTCATGCCTCAACCAAAGGAGGCTATTTAAACTTGTTTCCCATCATTTCTAATGTCCCTCAACTTATGTTTGAAGGAGGGAACTATTGGTTAAGGTAATTACACTCTTAATCTTGAGTTTACATCAATTACAACATGATAATTTTGCATTTTCAAACAACTTTTACTCCTAAAGACCTAAGACCTTAAATCCCATTCCAATGGCTCAAAAATAGACTTATTACAACATTTAAACTCCAACCTTTCATATGGATATACAAATTTAAGACCTTTCCTTCTCAAGGCTACAAAACAACATTGTTGCAAGATTGCAATTTTCTACATTTTGACTTAAAACTCACAAACTTCAATCTAGAACCTATCCAATGGTCTTATTAGACCTTATTGAAGATGAAAAAAACTCAAAATACTCATTCTACCCTACTGAATATCATTCACCATCAAATAATAAAAAATGGAGAATGAGGTGTAGGTGCTCCTACACCAGCATCCAATCGATGACATTGGATTGTATTTGTTGGCATATTTATTAAGCATACCTTTTAGGTTCTTATTTCTTATAGCCTCACAAAAGGAGTTATTTCAATGATAGCATGTATGGTATGTGTGATGAGAGATATTTCTTCCAGCATTGATAAAAGTGATGGACAATCTATGTTCTTGCTCAGGGGTTTGGTGAGAGCCCATGGGGCTTCATGACCCAATATGGTAAGGTGGAGGGAAGGGCCTTGTTTTGTTGTTTTTCATTTCATATTTTCTATTCATTGTTTATTATTTCTTAAAGCCTCACAAAATGAGTTGTTGCAATGATAGGATGTATGGTATGTGTGATGAAAAATATTGCTTCCACCATTAATAAAAGTGATGTACAATCTATGTTATTTCTTAGGGATTTGGTGAGAGCCCATGGTTCTTCATGACCCAATATGGTAGGGTGGAGAGAAGGCCTTGATTTGTTGTTTTTCATTTCATATTTGCTATTTTTTGTTTAGCTGTGTCATGGGTAGTTGTGGACATGGTTGTATGCATGTATACATTTACGTATGCATATATGTAAATCAAAAACTAATCCACGACCCTTTTCTCAGCTCTAGAGGGATCAAAAACTGGGAAAGTTGACGAACTGGGAAGGCTGACGAAAATCCTGACCAAAATCCACCAAAACCAAATAGCACCTTGCCACCTTTCACTAGCTACCAAAAAACTCTAAAACTGGTTCATATGTACATATGTGTATGTATTTATGAATGTTCACTCAAAATATTGTTTTCCCAATATGGTAGAGTGGACAATACATCTTCTTTTGTTTTGTTTGGGTGTTTCCAAGCATGTTTTCTTCTTCATTGAAATATATGTATATGTATATGTATATGTATATGTGTATGTATATGTATATGTATATGTATATGTATATGTATATGTATATGTATATGTGTATGTGTATGTATATATGCATGTGCAATGGAAAATGTAAAGTTTTTATAGATGGAGACTAGAATGAATAAAGGTATGATGCATAACCATAGGAGCAGTAGCGTTACACTCTTCTTTAAAGTGTACATTGTACTTTCCATTCGTTACACTCTCCATTGAAAACATTTCATATGTATAGCTACATTTGCAAATACATTTACATATGTGTATGCTTTGGTTGTTGTCAATAGATCACTATTGCAAAAAGTATTTGTGAATGTACATGTTTCTAATTTTCAAATTTTCAACTTTTGCACTATGTTTTATATTTACAGCTAGCAAATCGCTAGATATGCATCTGATGCATACTGTTGATTGTGATGTGTTAGTAATAACTATTAGTATGAAAGGTTTTATATTGTACATAGTAAGTAGCATTGGTTTCACCATTGATCATATTGGTGGGAAATGTATGTTCTTACTCAGGGGTTTTGTGAGACCCAATGGGGCTCCATGGTCCACTATGGTATGGTGGAGAGTAAGTATTTATTTGGTCTGTTTCATTTTTCATTACCTATCTGTTGATTGATTGCATTGTTGCTTTTTTAGCTAGCGTACACATCCTTTTATATTTCCAAGTAGAAAAATTTGTGAATTGTTGACCTAGTGTTTGCAAACACATTCTTGTCTTCATTTTACTATATGTATATGTATATATGAATGTGTAATGAAAAATGTGAAGTTATTTTAGATGGAGAGAGTGATGAAGGAAGGGATGATGCACAACCATAGGCAGAAACATCAGTACACTCTTGTTTAAAGAGTGCATCGTACCTTCCATTCATGACAGTCTCCATTGAAAACAGATTGCACATGCATATATACATTTGCAGACACATTTCCATATATATTTACTTTTGTTATTATTAATAAGTGACTATAGGGAAAAGTTTTTGTCTACATGCGAGTTTTTTATTTTCTAAATTTTACCTCATCTACGCCATGGTTTTCTATTTGCAAGTAGGAAATCTATATATATACATGTAATGCATAATGTCAATTGTCATGCCTTGGGTATTATCATGTCTAGGCTAAAAAAGTAACCGTTAGAGTGAAAGGTGCTATATTGGCAGTAATAAGCAACATTCATTTCCTGTTTGATCGCATGGTAGAAATTTGTGGAAACAATTGAGCTGATACCATTGAAGAGACTTCTTTTTTAATATAAAAGTATTTAAGTATTAAACTATGTATCATTATACTTGAAAAATTACTAGTATATGCGACATGGTTTGAGACTAAAAGTGCTTTGCTGAAAAGAAGTCTCATCAATGCATAGTCACTAGTACAAAAACAACAATATATGACTAAATAAACTACTAAAAATTGCATATAAATGACTAATTTTGGTCACGTGACCATTAGTAGTTTATTGTCGGTCATTTATAGCGTGACCAAATTTATGACTAAACTATTTTAGTCATTTATCTATTCATTGATTTGGTCATTGATTTAGTCATTGATTTAGTCGTTAATTTAGTCATTGATTGTTGTTAATTGGTCATTTATTTAGTCATATATTTAGTCATTAATTTATTTGTATATTTAGTCATTGATTATTGTTAACTGGTCATTTATTTAGTTATGGTAGTCATTTATTTAGTCATAGTAGTCATTTTATTTAGTCATGGTAGTCATTTATTTAGTCATGGTAGTCATGGTTTAGTCATTTATTTAGTCATGTTAATCATTTATTTAGTCATTTATGAACTAATGCTTTTAGATGTGTATGCAAACTCTTATGTTTCAAGAATGCTATTACAATAACTAGTCTATGAAATTGCAAACCAAGAGAAAATTATGTTGTGATTGAATAATATAAAACTTTAAAGCTCTTATGTTATTAAAACTTCAACAAATTTGGGATTGAAACAACATTGGAAAATAATTCTCTATATATTCTGTGAACCCCAATCCAAATACCTACAAAACAACATGAACAAACACATTATAAGGTGAAATGCAAGCAAGAATAAGGATTCCTCAAGAAATTCATTTGAATAGCAAAAGAGATAGAAAATGAAATGAAGAACACAATGAAACTTAAAAGAATATCAAAATCTATTCTAAAGCAAGCAAACTCCTAATCTCTTGAGGGAATTGGTGCCAATTTGATGTGAAAATTGGCCCTTTCCCAACTCCAATGATGCAATGTTGATTTGATGAAGAGATTTGATGAGTGATCCACTTTGTTGATGCTTGATGTATGCTCCAAGATGAAAATATGCATAAAACCTAACTATGCTTGGATGAAATTGATGATAAATTGTTATGGATTTGAGTAGAGTAAGTTTACTCAAATTTGTGGATGGATAAAATGAAGGATGAGCTCTTCATTTATAGAATTCTAAGATGGATGAATGTCAAAAATGAAGCAATGTGGGACTAACATTCAACCAATAGCAAGGTGCCACTTGTCAACATGTGAATGGAGGAAGCTTGAGCACATTTTGAAGAATGTGCAAAGAGGGGGGAGATTCAAATTTAAAATATGGCTTGAAGGATGAGTTGAAAGGTGAAGCACATGCACATGGCTCAAGAAAAGGACATGTAAGATTTTAAATGCTTTGTTTGAAAGGGACAAGTCCTTTTGGGGGGGAGATTTCAAATTTGAAGAATATTCCCACTTGGATGCCTTTTTTTGAATGAAAATAGATGATTTATAAATCATTTAAATTGATTTTCATGTGCAAGTTGCAAAATCTAGAGGATTTGAATGATTAGGATTAAATTAATCAAGATTTGATTAATTTAATGAGGGATTAGGTGATTTTGACTTTTGACTTATATTTTTGGATTAATTTAAATCAAAAAGAGAGGAATAATGATTTAGATTTAATTAAATAAATATTTTGATTTATTTAACTAAAGAGGGATGATGTTGGATAAAGATTCATTTAATTCAATAGAATGACTTAGAGATTTAATTAAATAAAATGTATTATTTAATTAAAAGGGGGATTGCAAAATTAATTAAATAAAATTGATTTATTTAATTAATAGGAGGTGATGACTTAATTAGATAAATGATTATTTATTTAATTAAGGGATGAATAGTGATGATAAGCTAAAGAGGTGATTCATGATGAAACAATGTTAGTTAATCGGGATCAAGTGCATGAGATCAATTAGTATATTTTACGTGTCTACATTTTGCCCCTCTTTGAAGCAATGCACTTGCTGCATTGGTTCAAAGAATAATCTTGCTGAGATCAAAGTTCAAAAATTCTTTGATTTTTTTAGATGCCCCACTGCTCCCCCAACGAATGAAGAATTACGCCAGTATACTGCCCCCTCGAGAGATCGGGCAAAAAGGTTTTATTTGAGGGTTGATCTCTCGATAAAGAGGTTCAACGTTAGTTCAACTCGAATATTTGATGTAGACAGTCATCAACCATGGGTAGCCTCATGCCTATTTTGATATATTACACCCACTTGATCCTGATTTGTACCGTGACAATAACATTATTGATGATGGGATGATTATGATGCTTATAGATAATGGATGATATGATGATGCATGGATGATATGGATGCACATGATATGATATGATGATGATTTTATGATTATTCAGTGGATGATAAATGTATGGTTTATGAGATGTTTAGAATAACTAATCTATATTATGCAATGATGAGGGTGAATGCATGTGGTATGATTAATGCTTTCTATATGATATGATATGCAATATGCAGTATGCTGATGGTTTTTGGATGTAGGATGGATGCATTATCGATGATTTATGATTAACTATCATGGTACCATGTTAGTACGAAAAGCAAGAGAAAGAAGAAAACAAGAGATTCCAACAAGACATGAGATGATGATGATGATGATTACTTGCCAAGGAGTTGGGATTTTCAAAGGACCAATTACCTTATGTTTGATAACACATGTAGGCACGATGCATCAGGGTATAAAGAACCAGGATGGCGTTGTACCTAGTGTGATGGACTTTGACTCGACAAACAGATAGGAGTATTCTTGTTCACACTTGACATATGAAAACCTTGCTAGGACGTACCTAACAGAGCAAGTATTTGCGAAGTTATATTACAAGAACATCCAATAAGCACAACAGAAAAAGAAGATAATGATCATTGCCCCATTCCTATCTCTCTAAATCCCTTCGTTGGGGACATCATTGAGAGGTCCTTGGAATGAGCACAATAAGATAAATCCAAAGAAAAGATCAAGTACACAAGCAAGCCAATGTTCTTCATACCTTCAACCAAAGGGATGTGTTTTGATAGGATAAGAATCCAAGGTGATATCCAAAATGATGCCCATTGTTTGAATGATATATCCTAAGACATGCATTGTATAGGATGATGATGGTTTGATAAGTTGATTGATAGGTTGTTGATATAAGGTTGATTGACATGTTTGAAAATGATCAAGAGTTTGATTTTGCATTTAACGGTTTGTTGCTTCGATTTTGATTTTGTGTTTGAAGTTTGCTTCTTTTGCTGATTGTTGTGCTTGTTTCTGTTTGTGTTGCCAAAGGATGAAGGTGACGATCAGTTTATTATGGATGATTGATTATTTTGAGTGAAATCGAGATGAGATAGATGGATTTTTTTTCAAATATTTGGATGTTTTTGATGTTTTTGGAATGTTTTGAGGCTGTTTTTTGGGTTTTTTTGGATTTTTCAAATGTTTTGATTTTTCAAGCCAGTTTTCTAAGATTTTATGGATGTTTTTGATTTTGTGTTTTTCATATGTTTTGGATTTTGTAGTTTTTGAATGTTTTGGATTTTGATGTGGGATTTGGATGCTTTGACGTGATGTGATTTTGATGTTTTGGATTTTGATGTCTCAAATATCCGCATTTGTTTCCTGCCTACGGCCTCGTAGACGCATGGAAGTCTCGGGACTCAATATTTTATGCTCTTCTTTATAGATTTTTTTTTTGGATTTTTGATATGTTTTGGATGTTTTTGGATTTTTCGCATGATTTTGACGATTTGGATATGGATGTGTATGATGATATCAGTGCTCTATTTTTGGGATTTTGTTGAAAATAAAACTAAGGTTAATTGACTGAATCGATGGATTGATGATGATAACATTGTTGAGGATACACAACAATGCAAGGATAGTGTTTAGCAACACAAGGATTAGGATGGATATCCCAAGATGATGATGGATTGATTGGATTTGATTGATCACGATTGATGAAGCTTGATTTGGAACAAAAAAATTTGAATGATTTGATGTGACGTTGAAGGATGTGTTATATGCGACTGATATTGATTGTTTGGATCGATGTTCGATGAAAGATGAAGACTGATAAAGAATGCCTTCTCATCAAAATATGCCATGGGCTAGTGATTTGGATTTTTGCTCACAAGTGGTGGACCAATTTGATTTCACGTTTTCCAATGTTCGAATCACCATGTAAGTTGGAGGATATAGATCAAGATTTATTCTCGAAGCAAGATGTAAATATTTGCTCCCAGTGTCTAGCAATGTGTGGAATGACATGGATGGATGCTTGGATAGGTGTGTGGATGAATGGATATGGATTATCTTGTGATAAGATAAGATGTTCAAATAAAGAATGCTCATTTGGATAGTGCTTCATGGTTCAAATAACACTAGGTAGGATAGAATCAATGAAAACAACCCATGTCAATACGTTTACCATAAGCAAGCATAAAGTGTGTCCCAAACTTTCATCAAGATCAAGATAACCTAGACTATGGATGAAGATGGATAAAGATGGATTGGATCAATGGTTTATGGATGAATGGATTTATTATGGTTGAGATGGATGGAATGTTGGATTTATTATGGATGGGATGAGATGCTTTCACCTGAACTGGTGCATGTAGATGCTTGATTCAACACATGATGCCTTTTTTCTAGGTTTTCATCATGGTCTTCCTCAAAGCGCCACCATAGTGGTTTTCACTAAAGGACGATTTTTCTCTTTACTGTTTTCAATCCTTTTTCTGATTTTTTTGGATTTTTTTATTTTTTGATTTTTTTGTATTTTTCTGAAAGATTCATACTGACCCACCTAGTGGTGTCAATGGAGATGCTTCTGTCATAATGTGCCATCGGTATCCTTCCTGAAGAAGTTTCTTTCCTAAGATACGTGCACTTGAATGCAACTTTTGTGATTCCTGATTTGCTTTGTCGACACCCGAGTTAACTTTGTCTCTATGCGCACATCGCGATAGAGTGCCTTCAAAATATTTATGATGAAGGGTCATTGCCAATACATTGTCAATGTGAGAATTGGATATCATGCATGGAGGCGTGGATGGAGTGTGTTTAGGGATAAAAGATGGATTGGTTGACAGCTTGGAATTTTTGACTCTCCAAACTTGGGAAGATGAGCAATGATGGGTGGATACGAAAGTTTGTGTGGAATTATGACCAACTGCTTGATACACTTTGTACGTCGCTTGAAAAGCCTACTTTTTCTTTTGCGGACATCTTTGATGGATACTTTTCCCTATTTTATTTTTCCCCATAGTTTCTTTGACTGATGGAGTTTGATAGGGATTATCTTTCTTTGTATTCTTTGGTATCCATTTGTATTTGATCTATCCTTTATGCTTCTCGGCTTCTTTTTCTTTGATAACCTTCTTCGTACTTTGATTCAAATCTTTCTTTTGATGTTGGTCCCAATTTGCGGATGGGGTGATGGGTGGATGATGATTCGTGACGTGACTGGTTGTAGTATTGGCATTGGTTTCATCATAAGGATTCTTCGTGCTCCCTATGTTGACATTTGCTTGAGATGAAGTTGCCCCCCATATGGTGGTGGTAGCACCTTTATGATTTGATTATGCCTATCTTGAGAGCTATTGTTTGTAATGCATTCTTTGATAAATGACCACCGTAGGTGACATTGTTTCAATTTTTTGCTCCGCTAACTCTGAATTATACTGTTCTGTCTGACTTGTTTCCTTGAGTGAATAATGTTGGATATCCGCATACCTGATGTCCTCAGTCTAAATTTGGGATATATTTGATCCTGATGTTGACAACTCAATAACCTTCTCCTTTTGTGTAATAGAATCTTGTTCTAGTTGAAGATCATCTACGTGTCCATCCATAGAAAGCATCTCCTAGGTAGATGGAGGAGTAAGTGCTACATGGATATGATCATCTTGCATAGATAGGAGAGTGTCCATTAGATCATTATAGTAGCTTGAAGATACAAATTATTGATCTTGAATGATTTCAGAGTTGCTTTCGACGTGCTTTGGATCAAGTTCTTGACATGGGTCAGTTTTAAAGGATGGATTGCTTACAAAGGGTTCTTGGATGTTGTCATTATTCATGGTAAGTGGTTTAATATCCTCAAGTGTCGAGTTTAGGGTTCCTTCAGTATCTGTAACCATGGGTTCAAAGGGTGTCAATATGTCTTGGAAAGGACCATTGCTAGACCTTGGTGAAAGATTTTGATCATGCTTTGGAATAAATTCTTGAGATATGTCCTCTAACTCATAAGGTGATGTAGAGACATTTTCAACATGATCATTAGTTGATGGATTGTTGATTTGAAATAGATCATTTTCGGATATTGTTGAGGGATTCTTATCATGATCAAAAAGTGACTCTTGATGTATGTTGATTTGATCTTCAGATGAGGTAGAAACATCTTCAATGTGTTCATTGATGGATAGGTCTTGATCATGTGATTGTTGACTTGGATCGATACATGGAGTCGTTAACATTTTTTTGGGATTTTGAACAACATTTGCTTGTTGGGCGTGGTATTGGGCTTGAGCTTGCGCTTGAATTTGACCCTGGGCTTGTGCTTGTTGGGATTGTAGTGTAGCTTGGGCAACTTGAGCAGCTTGTGCAGCTTGCTGAGCAGCTAGTTGTGTAGCTTGTCGATTTTGGTTTTGTTGGAATGCCTTCTGATAAGCAGCCTATTGAGCCGCTTGTAACACAATGTTGTATTGGTTTGATGTACTTGGCTTAGGTGGTGGTGGTGGCGGAGGTGGTTTTGGAATAGTGCTTGTTGTTGTGATAAGAGGTGCCATCGTATTGATGATTGGCATTTGAGGGGTGGAT